>JABUQX010066343.1:0-20000 GCA_015478945.1 Trachelipus rathkii
ATTATTAGTATTATATTATTATTTATAAAATTGTATTGTTATTATTCTTATTATCCTTCTTTGTTATTATTATTCCTATTCCTATTCGTATTATTACTATTGAGCATTAAGTTTTAATATTACTTATTAAAAATTATTGTAATAAAGGCATTATTATTGTTATTTAGTAAGTAATATTAGATAATTGTTTAGATATTTTTCTAATTCATTAGTTATTTTTAACAATATTTTCCTACTAGAGAAAAGTATTATGCCTCGGGAATACTATCAACAAATATTCCGTAATAGTTATATTCATCCCCTAAGTCCTCTCTATATATTAATAAGGTGTAACCTGAATCAAGCAAACCTATAGCAGTTTCCCAATTATTAGAGATTAGCAACGGCAATACGCCTGTTGTTCTATTTAGGTTACTACTTTACTTCTTGCCAGAAAGTTTCCGAGCCAACTAACATCTATCGGAACACACATAAACACCAGACATTTCACATCATACCCTTTGCACCTTTTCAAACTCATTTACCTACTAAAATGAAAGAACTCTTTACGCAGGTAACTTAATTTAAAGAGGTTAAGTATGAAATAATTATCCTCCAAATTTGTGTCCCCTATTGTCGTTGAAATAAATCACCTGTTAACATTATCATAAATATGAATTATATATAATATATATAATACTATAAAATATATATATATTATATTATATATATATATATGAGTATTAATAAGTATATATATATCATCATATATAATATATACTATATATATATATATATATATATATATATATATATTACTATAGTTATATTGTTAATAATATATAAACTAGACTATAGTGAAAGCAAGAAAACTGAAGATAAGTAGAATTCCAAATGAAAACTTTATCGGCTATTAGGGGATTCGGAAATACCTTACTTGGAGAAGCACCAAGACAGATACAGACGCCAGTCACGGTGTGAAATGACATAGGGTATAGCAGCATACGTTGTGCATTGAATGAGACCGGGTAGAGGAAGGAACCGGTGATGTATATGAGGACTTGCGCGGCTGGCGTGTGTTGTAGAAGGGCCGCACAGGTCACCAATTGTTGTTATGTGTTATCTATGGATGCATTCGTGGATTTATAATTAAAATAATTCACAGAGATGGAGTTTATAGAAAAACAAAAAAAAAAAAAAAAAACAAAAAAAAAAAAAAAAACGAGGATCAGGGAATGCGGCTGAAACACGGCAAAAAAACTGCGCGTTCGGTCCCACGGCGTATGCCCCCGTCCGGCTTGCGGTCTTTTTGCCCCCCCAGCTCAGCCTGCAGTGCCGACCGGGGTGCGGCTCTGCAGGGTGCTTGCCGCGCGGTTCGGCGCCGGGTTTCGGCGGCTCGGGGCCCTGCCGTTAAGCGCAACCAAACGCGTTGCCGTGAACAAATCCGAAAACGCCCCCCACCCTTACAGAGCCGCCGCCGGGCCGAAATTCCGCCCGAAAAACAAAAAAAAAAAGAAATCAAAAAAAATAAAAGAAAAATAAAAATTAAAAACAGTATAAACAATAAGCAATAAATAAATTTATCCCAAATAAAATATTCATAATAAAAAATCCAAAATCGAAATAAAAAAAAAACAAAATAAATAAAAAAAAAAGTAAAAAATAAAAAAAAAATATAATATTACATAAAGAAAAAAAAAAAAAAAAAAAAAAAAAAATAGAAAAAAATAAAAAAAAATACAAAATTAAAAAAACACCATATAAGGGATTATAGAGCTGGAAGTATTCCAAGAGAAGAATCTCAAACGGAAGTTAGCAAAGACAAGAAAAGGGATAATTGCAAAAAATAGACGACACTCAATGGAGTTCCTGCGAACGACTGAAAACAACGAAGCAAAGAGCACGGCTCTGCAAGAAAAGAACAGTGTAAGAAGAATTATTGCTCTGCTAACATCGTTCTTCCAAAAAAAATGAAAGGAGACCCGCTTCTCCTAACTACATTTAGCGTACAAGAAAGGGAAATGCCTAAAAAAGAATAAAGAGGACAGCATAAGAATGTAAGAAAGTACGTTCGAGACAAGAAGAAAGGCAAAGGAATAAAGAGAAACAAAATACAGAAAAAAACTGATTTACATAATAAAGGAGTGAAAAATATATGACGATGGTTTAGAAGAAATCGAGTTTCTCTGTATAAAAAAGAGAGTAAATGGAATCTTCATAGAATGATTATTTAGGAGACGCAGAAGGAAAAGAAGAATAAGAAGGCAAGTAGATATAAACTATGAACCCACTATTTAGTGAACCCGTAGTAATGTGGTCTTACTAGACAAGTGGGTGTATAAGGAAACATTTCTCAGAACGTATCGCATTTCCCTTTTGATAAGCCCCTTTTTTTTTTAAAGAAAAATGAGGGGACGGTGGGATTTTAAGCCTCGACTGCCGAGGCTGTGATTACGCCCCCCAGGCTCATACCTTTAACAGTAAATCAAAGATAGCGCCCCCCCCCGCTTAGGCTTAGCGGCTTTCTTCCGACCTTACGTTCATAATTATCTTCTATACTATATTCTGTTCCGTGATTTTGTGTTAAGCACATATATACTACACCCCAATCTTGACCAAAGTCGTAGTTACAAAAAGAAAAGCATCAGCTAGCCCCAGTCTTCATCACTCAACTCGAAAATGTCAGATACCAGATAAAAAAAAATAAATCATCAACATCATAATACTCAACTACCACTAAATAATCAAATCTAACTACCCTTAAATAGCAACTAGCTCAAATCATAATATAAAACACTATAATAATAATTAAGGGACGTAAATATCACAAATGTAATAATCTAATTATGACATCGCATTGAACTCCAATAATAACTTCAAACAACACATATAGAAATAATAATTAACATTCAAATCCTTAATCTTAACGTAATAATAATATCATAAATAGTTGATAATATTCTAATAATAAATAACTAATAGTATATATAGTATATATTTCGAAATTTCACTTTATATTTGACCAGTGCTTTACCATATGTATAATATATATTTATATTATATACTGTATATTATATATATATATGTATATATGACTATTAATATATAGTATTATCTACAACCATATATACCTACTCATACTATATTCATATCATCACAAAAATCATATATAATTATATATATATGACGTTGAAAACTTATCGAAACATTTGCCCCCGCTTCACAGAAAAAATAAATAAAAAATTAACGCGACACCAAAATATTTTTTCTTTAATACTTCCGTTTATTTTTTCAACAAACTTGATAGTTGAACCAGCCGACCCACAGCAACGAATACTCTGTCACCCTCATTTAGCATGTTAAATCATTAAAAACATTTCAAAATATTCGTCTTCAGATATCACCGATTGGCACTAAGGTTAATCGTGTTTAAGGTAGACACAAGTTGCACTTTTATCTAATTAAATACTTTTGACCATACGCGACTTGCTGCCAAATATCTCCGTATATGCCACCACAAAATAACCTCGCCTACCTTCTTATACTAGCGCGTCCATTCATCCATACATACCATAAATAATATATACGTCAACTACTTCATATATATTATATATCATAATATCTCTTAATACCTATATCTATTAACCAATGACTAGCCAATCAAAATATATATTATTATCATTTTTTATTATCTAATAACTGATAAGTGATTCAAACTACTCCAGTTCCAACTTACTGTTATATACTTCTAATACGTATTCTATTATCATACCCAATATATATATTATATATATACACCATATATATATAATATATATATATATATATATATTAACTATGGAGAGTTTATTTATATAAAATAATAAAATAGTATTTTTTTTATGAGTTAAATTTTTTTTTTTTTCATTCATATGACCTAGAGATTGAAATCATGAACACAAATCATTTAGTATATATAACAACTATACCTATATAAAGAAATTCAAATTTACAATTAATTACTACCGTTATTACCAATGTTCTCCCCTCATACGTATACTTAAATATTATATTAATATATTATACTAATATATTACATATAATATATTCTAGGATGTATATAAATGCGAAAGCAACATTTATTCGGCATTCTGTAAATATATATAACATACTAATAATAATAATACTCAAATATTTCATTAGTTTTTTTTTTTATTTATATATACCGATTATATTTATATTTGTATATAATATGAGATCACTAAACCCCTAATTATAATACTTAGCTACCTACTCGATATTACACAGCTCATGTTACTTAAGATATCACTCCTATATTCCTTTATTATATATATATAAGTTTCCACCTCACCCTCTGCTCGTATAGGGTTTCACCCGCCAATAGGACCAAGTGAGGCAATAACGATAAGTTCCAATACACACCCAAATATTTCTCAAAACTACCGTTCTCAACAGTTGGTTCTTAACTTCATAATTATATTATTAACTCTCACAGTTTTACCATTATTAATATATATAACCCACTATCTCCTACAACTTACATTAACAAATATTAAAATTATTAATTTCTAATTAAGTATTATTTATTTTAGGTAATAAATATTATTACATATTCCTATATTAATATATCCCGAGTACAACGACCACATAAGAATTTCGTCCATTATAATTATAGAACTATGCTATAACCACAACGCAGAAACTTAGCTATCCCATCTAACAGAATAATAATGTAACTACTATAACATATACCAGTTTATCAACACTTATGACTAACCATGTACATGAGTAACTACTATAACAATAAACATCTACTAAATAATAACCTAAAATTATTCACACTTATTTGAGTCAAGCGCCTGAGTCTCTTAACATATACACCAAATGTAATTTTACTATATGACGTAAATGTTGAAATTTTCTGACATATCATATATCTATGAAATGGTCGGGGATACTAGCCCCGCCCCATTAAGCATAAGTCCGTGTGCAATGCTTTTGTAATTTCAAAATTTCCGGTAGATCTCAGCCCCCATTAAACATAAGTCTGTGTGCCATGTATTTGTAATTTCAATTTTGAACTATATATTAAATTGGACGACTCTCACTACTCAAAGCAATAATAATGTACATAAGCAACCATAGACACATCTTAAGCAAGCATAAAACTTAGCCGTCACCTTAACATAAGATCACACTTAACACTAGCCAATGAATAATAAAGTCTAAGCACAAACAAACAAGCTTAAAGGTACTTATTTTATTTCTACTGTAAAGCTAATACTATATTGCCAAACATTACATAACTTAAACACCACCAATACGTCTAACCACGAATAATAACACAAGACCACTTCCAACACCACTGCTTAAAACAACAAAGTATAGCGTACTAATAATAGGCTAAAGTAATAACATGCTGTATCAGGGTTGTATAAACATTATAATTTCATATTAAAGAATTACATTAGTAAGTAATAAAAATATCAATCAATGAGTCTATGAAAGTAACTGGTTTTTAAAATAATATTACTAAACACTCATATATCAGTTACGTATAGGACATTACGTGCATTACTGTAATAATAATTGAGGTCGTGAGTCAATTCTAATATGTTACTCCATAACATTACTTTAACTACCATCCGTAAAGGTACTGCTATGCATAATCATCACAACTTGCTGCACATAATACCATTTCTGCGCATATTCACTCACGTCGATCTCTAATCAGCACTTACACTCCGCCTCCCCCAGAGAAAGTAAACGTCATCCTGCGCTATGATAGTTATTAACATGTACCATATTCTATAGTAATACTCGCGCTATTAATACCTGGACAGAGTTCCATACTCATGCGTTTCCGCGCTATGGACATATAATCGATAAGATTACACAATGCGATATATATCTCGAATTAAGTACTCTGAGCTTATTATAGCGATAAATACTTTAAGATGAGACTATTATAGATTACGTTTTCAATTGTATAAACATAAGCTTTATATATATGCTAGAAGTAATTAGTAACCAACAACGAACCTTATGTATATACAACCTGTGTACGCACCTCTCACAATAGTGAACTAGACATTCATATGGTAGTATTGCCATATAGATCTATGCGTACAATCAATACTTTTAACATTTTTCAGAATATATATATATATGCTAGTTGAATATATCATTTATAGCCAACAGTCTATTCTATAAATTGAGTATACACCCGTCACTCAAAACGGTCTATTCCTCTTAGTTATATTCTTCTAACTCTAAGAGACCGATCGTCACAAGATGACACATTAAGCTCAGACTCTATATTCATAGACTTCTATGAGGCTACTGTTACGATAATACTGCTATATGGAATGTTACTAATTCTAACTGATATAATTGAATAAAGTATATTACTATTACGCAACCTAAATAATTGGAACACAAGTAATATTATTGCTCCTCCATTCGTTTACTGCAAAAATGTAAACTGACACATCGTTGCCCTACGCCGCTATTACAAAGCACATTCACCTCGTCAAAGAGGACGTCCGTTAGAGCAGAACTGAGCAGGGTCGTTCATATCAGCACAGCGCAAAAATGTTTGCAATTACTAACAAAAATTTCTCTAATGTTATAAACAGATCTAAAACACGGATTCTCTTCTTCACCAATCAGATTACAAGTAAACAAGACACGACTTATCGCATTATCACACACCACATTCAGTCTCCAAAAAGGAGTATATATTCTCGAGGGTTGTTTCGAACTGTTGTTAGCTGTTGTTGTGCTGATGCTGGTTGTTCTTGCAGTGCGCGGTCTGCTTATGGTTGTATGTTGTTATTGTTGATTGGTTGTTGTAGAGTAGCGTTTCCTGCTCGTATATATGATTCAATAACGTCTCATTTTCACAACATGATAATTATCATTACTGCATCACGAACTTAAAATATCTTAGCTGCTAAATTAAAAGCCATTCTCACACACAAAGCTAACAATGCATATCGTACATACACTATCTAATTATTTATACACATTGTACCAACACCACAAAAAAACCTGACACCTTCTTTGATGCCCGAGATAAACTGCTATCATTAACAAAGTTCCCATACTTACCCAATAGTAAAGTAACTAAACATAGCATACAAAAGTAACCTGGTCACACGTTTTTTCAAGCATGCTCTCTAACATATCAATACTAATTTTTGTTCTTAGCTTTATTTTTTACTTTCTATTTTCCCCTTTAACGAGAATTTCAACGATGAAACATGAAAATGATTTTATTGCTTTAACCCAATTACATTAACAGCTGCACGCAATACTTAATTATAGTTATTAAACAACTGAAATCTGGCAAACTGCGGTATCATACATGAGGTGCATTTTGACAAGCACTGTATAAGACTTCGGCAGCTGCCACTTATATATAAATCAGTGAGCTACTCGATGGTGTATTCTTATTCAAGCAAAAGTCTAAAGCAAACCTAACATTATTCAACAAAAAACTTAACCTCTAGGCTCACGTTTCTAACACCTCATCGTCAGTTACACAGTAATATTCTTACAAAAACTCATCATGTCTCTAACAAATTAAACGTTAATTTTACATTGACATGTAATAAACAAGCGATTATCATAATCTGAACAATTGTATCCCAACTAAACAAACCACCGAATAATTGCTAAACATAACAAAGTTTTATGCGCCAAACACTAACACATAAAAGAATTCGTTATAGACTAAACCAATCGCAAAATCAATAGACTCTATCAAAGCAACAAGCACCTGAGCGTCAATAAAGCTACCAGTATCATAGACGCGCAAACTAAGAATCTATAATGTACAAATTCAAAATCTTGAACACACCTCGTGTATGAATAAATCAGCTAAACATCCTTGAAAAATCCACTTGTTCAAAGGTACAACTAACTAATCGACTAAAACTAGGTCACACATAATAATCATATGTTCCTACTTTCTCAACATATCAGCATCAGCGTATAGTCTCGACACATCTTAATACAAAATTCCCTTAACAAAGCTGAGACCTATATTCTCACGCATACCACACGATCTGAAACTATGTTAATATAACACCAGCTCTATCAAAGTTTCACTCGTTTTTTCGAGAAACCCTCTTTCATATACATCACATATATAGCTCCTAACTAGCACAAACATCACACCATAGCAAAATAAAAATTTTCTTAGGCGGTAACTAACACTTACCAGCAAAAACCTTTAAACCTCACGCGCTCACGTATTTCTAACAACTCTATCGTCTAGTTTTTATTATCACTATATATTATCTTATCAATATATAACCTTCTATCTATCTTCTAACAAATCTAGCCCTTATTTTCACATTGTCATAGGTTATATATTTAACATCTATCGATACCTAAACTTACTTTCTTATAACCTATGTTCTTCATTTAATCCATGTATAATCAAACCATCTCTCATCCATGCAGATCCGCGTCTACCCATCCCATCCCGCCCTGTGATCGATCACCACTATTGACTCAAGTTCATATTTAGAGTATCATTTTGTAAACAAATCATAAAAATAAGTTCTTTATATACTAACCTCTACGAAAATATCTGCTTCTAACCAAACAAAATCTTTAAGCATCTATATATAAGCCTAACAAATCTATACGCTATAGGAATATAATTGTTATCAATTGCACACAACACCCTATACACTAGCTCCTATCTGTATGAATAACAGAGCAGCTAACATCCTTGCAAATTATAAACTTCCGCCTACCTCAATCAAGGCTAAAGTAGCTAACCAGGCTCAAACACACACTATACTCAGACACTTTCCAAACTTTTTAGTAGCGCAATATTTAGCTACAGGCTAAATGCTATATTATCTAACAAAATCCCTTCAACAAAGTGACCAATCTATCAAAAGTACCCCCGTCTTGAACTATGAATTGACACTATCATTCATCAAAGTGTCACTCCTGTCGTACATGAATTAGGTTAATAACCATCTTTTGACCTAACGAAGTAGAGACAATTAAGCATTAGCCTAAAAGCATGGCAAATCCTGACATTATTCAGCAAAAACTAACTTAGATCACGTTTCTAATCAACATCATCTCATGTTAATCTATCTTTAGTAATATTCTTTACAAAAAAACCATTCATCTCTCTAACAATATCACAGCTGCTATATTCTGACTATTGAGCTATAGTATATTTATACATAAATCACATATACTTAACGACAATAATAACACACAGTTTCATTAATTACCATCGCAGTACTGATATAGTTAATCAACTTATTATCTCTTCCGTGTGTATGATCACACAAACCCCCAGGCGATGAGCCCCACACGGTCATGTGAATCTACTGCGAACATGAGGTGGAGTATAATCACTCTGAAATAGGGTAGTTATAGCTGCGTTTAACACTTCACTATCACGGTATGATTAAGGCCCAAGCCTCTTACTGAGGTACTAGCTCAGAGACGCGTGACCCCTCTAATATAATCAATCCTATCCTAGGACTATGATATATTATATCACACGGATTCGCAGCTAATGTAATCCAAATATATTAACATTATATTCAAGTATTTCTAGAACCCTATATCTCTTATTACTCTGAGAAAAGGTGCCAGCTGGCTGTTCAAACACACTGGACTCACGCATCACTACTTATCTATAGATATATATATATATATTATATATGATATATATATATATATATAATATAATTTATATATATAATCTAATAATATTAATAATATATATTAGTATACTATATAATTATATTATAAATATATATGAATATATTAATATATATATATAATATATATATAATATATATATATATACTATATATATATATATAATCATATAATAATATATATATATATATATATATAATTATATTATATAACACACTATATATAGTAATAATTATATATTATATATACTGTATTAATATATAAATCACCTATATATATTATATAACACTATTAAAAAGTGTATAACGATAACAATTCATTTTCAATTTCTATGATATTTATCTTATATGCTACCATTCAAACGCTTTTGTCTTTAAAATAAGTTACCTGTAAAGTTCTTCTTTTTATTAGGTAAATGAGTTAGAAAGTCTCAAGGTAGATTAAAATATGATATGTTACTATGTTCCGTACATAGTGATCACTGATGTGTGGCTACGCGGATTAACTCTGCGACTATAAACGTATAAAAGTTAAAGTAACACCTACTATATACAGTATTAAGAAGCAAAACAGGGTATTGCTGTCTCATTATATATTGGACACTTGCCTATAATAGCGTTGCTATTTGACATAATAGCGTACCACCTTATTATATAGAGATAGGATGAATAATTATATTATAAATATTTTTATGTTTAAAATGATATATATTCTAGCCTCTCAAATATTTACTCTAGCGTAACAGTAGATACAAGCAATTAATACAATATAAAACTATCAAAAATAATATGACGATATACATAATAATACTCTTAATAATATCATCAAACAATTATTAATGCTACTTAATAACAATAATTTATCGATATAAGTAATAATTACTATGCAACAATAGTATATAAAATAAACTAATAATAACGAATAGAGTTACTACAAAGCGAACTCAATCAACTCGCACTACACGACGGATGATATAAACAACCTTATTACCAAAATCGGAGAAGACAAATGACCCTTGTATGCATATAATAATAAATAATAATATGACTAAATTTATTTAAAGATCACATTAATAATAATAATCAATAACATAATAATAATAATATAAATAATATATAATATATATAAATACATATATAATAATATATGTATAATTTAATAAATATAATAATAATAATAATAATAGATATATATAATAACTATATATATACTAATTGCTACATATAAGTAGTATATACGCAGTCACATATAATAAATAATAATAATAATAATATTAATAATAAATAATAATTGAGTATAATATATATATAATATAATAATAATCAATTAATTAATAATAATAATTAAACTAACAATAATAATAATATAATATAATAATAATAATAATAAACTATAACACATAATCAATTCACAATAATAATAATAATAAAATAATATATAATAATAATTATATAATATAAATAATAATAAGTATGAGTGTGATAGATAATATATAATAACACTAATTCACACAGATAATAAAAATAATTAAAGAACACACACACACACACACAATAATAAATAAATTAAAAATAACTGTTAACAAACACACAATAAAATAATAATAATAAAATTAAATTATATAATAAATTAAAATAATAATAATATATTAATAATTATACAATAAAATAATTAAAGTAATAATAATGAATATAATATAATAATATATTAAAAAAAAATAATAATAATAATAATAATAATGTATAAATAATAATATATAATTATAATATATATATATATAATCAATAAATAATAAATAATAATACATAATAAATATATAAAATAACTAATAATAATCAAATAATAATAATAATTAATAATAATAATAACAATTATTTATATATAATATAAATAAAAACAAATTTTCAATAATAAATTAATAAACAATTTTAATAATAATCATAATAAAAATGATAATAAATAATAATCATATATAATAATAAATATAATAAGTATATAGTAATAATAATAATAATGAATAATATATAATAATAAATAATAATAATTAAAATAATAATAATATATATATATATATATAATTTATATTAAATAATAATAATTTTAATAATATAAAATAAATAATAATAATAATAATAATAATCATATAATAATAGATAATAATAATAATAACCAAATCTACGGAACATACAGACACCAATTTTCACTTCTACATCTTGCACCTTCCTAACTCATTACCTACTAAATGAGGAACTTTGACAGTAACTTTATTTAAGACAAAATGCTTATAATGGTACAAAGATTAATATCCTCCAAAATTTAGTCCCCCTATTTCGTTAACACCCTGTATATATATATAATATTAATATATATTATATATATATTATATATATATATATATATTAATATAATAATATACTATATATATATATTAATATCATATAATATATATAAATTAAGGTGGGCTGATGAAATAAAAAATAGATTAGTTTTTAAAAACAATTCCAAAAGGACCTAGTTGGATATTATTAATGACTAATTTTTTTTTTTTTTTTTTTTTTTTTTTTTTTTTTTGCATTTGAGGGTGGGTGTTTTAGGGCCCAAACTTTTGTGCATGAATAAGTTCTACCCGAAAGTCGCAAAAATCCTATTCAGTTACCCCTTGGCTATTCGTTTGACAAAGATACGTTTGTGAGTTGGCGTTAACATTATTTGCCAATATTATTTGTTATCATGACTTTATTCATTATAAAGTGTTTCAATTAGTGAACTTTGATATTGTCAATAAGTGTGGGTGTGCCATGTTTACTTAATATTCTCAATCAATATAATGTGATTTGATTTATTTTGTTTCTGATTGGTAAATAAATTATAGTTAATTGTATTACAAAATTAACAATTCTTAATCGTCAATCTTTTTTTAAATAATTGTAATAAATATGAATAGTATTTGTACACGAAGATTCACTGAAACTTCAGTGCTTGGACAGTCAGCAGAGCTTCCTCAGTTGCAATTACTGACATGTGAGGATGTTGCTAAGGCATATTGCTGGAATCCGAAAACAACAACGGAGCAGAGAAGCTTGCTATATCAAACAAAAGCATTAGCTAATAAAGTGAAATGTGTTTTTTTAGCTGCAAGTATCCCAACAATAATATAATAATAAACAATATTATAATAATATTAAGCATAATAATTCGTATTAAGCGACTGATGGAAAAAGTACATGATCTAGAAAAACATCCTGAATTAAAGAGAACATCGCAGTCATTCACAGGATAATAGAATAATTTCAAAAGCCTTTTTGATGTTTGTTCTTGCAAATGCTTTGATGCCAGCATCAGTGATATAGGTGGATGCGGGTGTCCACTATCTCTTAAAATTCCTCTGATACAGTGGAGTTTCTGGATTGATAAAAAAAAAACTGTTAGTAGTATGACAATTGTCGTAAATGACAGAGAAACAACTCTAACACTACAAAAGAGAGAAAAACGAAAATATAAAGAGTCAGTGGATGCTGAAGCACCATCATTAGAAACTGAATATGAAACTGTAGACAATGATGAAGAAAATGTTAATATTTCTGATGAAGAATATAAATATCGGGAAATGAAATTTCGAATGAAGAAAAATATGAATCAGTTCAGAACAGAAACAAGTATAAGGAGTTATGCAAAGCAGTTGATAGATGCAAAATAAGTAACAGAGATACATGTCTTATCGTTAATGCCGTTTTAAAAGATCTGAATATGTTGACTTCAACCCACAATTCTTGCTCCTTCAAAGTTACGTTATCAGTGAAATATGTGGAAAGATAAACTGGTTCAGGAGCATGTAACTGAGAACAAGGGAATTTATTGTATAGGTTTTGATAGGAAGCAAGATGTGACATTAGTTGAGAGTTCTGGCTGCAGAAGAAGTATAAAAGAAGAGCATCTTGCAATTGTTTCATTTCCAGGAAACAAATACATAAATCATTGCTGTACCTGCAAGTAGTAAATCTGTTGATGTAGCAAAGGAGATAAAGTCAGTTATTGTTGAAACAAACTCTGTGGAAACTGTTCAAGGTGTTGTTTGCGTTGGAATAAATAACAATACTAGCAAAACCAAGGGAATTATAAGGAAATTGGAAAAGAACTTAGGAAGATCCTTGAGGTGGTTAATTTACCTACTTTATTGCAATGAGCTGACATTTAGGAGGTTTTTAATAACCGTTGAATTTGCAACAATCACTGGAGCATCTACTTCCACAGGTATAATTAGCTCATCTTTACAGTATGACACAAAAAATTTGCCTGTAGAAAATTTTGTGTCAGTTTCCGGTATGGTGAAATATGTTGATGACGTTGTTAAGAAAGACCATAGCACAGACCAACTGTACTTTCTAAGAGCATGTCTAGCGGTTCAGTGTGGTAGACAGGCTTGTTCAGACATTGAATTCCTCGAGAAAAATACACCAGAAAATTTAAACCATGCAAGATGGTTGACAAAAGCAAACAGGATCTTGCGCCTGTATATTCTAAAGAGGTGGTATCTGACCCTCTAAGAAGAGTAACAAATTTTATTGTGAACTTCTATGGCCCTGCATGGTTTCAGATAAAGTCACATTCGTCTAGCCAAAATGGTGCAATCAATTTCTTCTTTTTAATACAGTTGTATCAGAAACCTGATGCAGTAGATCAAACTTTTATCCGTCCTGCTCTCCAAAATAACTGCTATTTTGCACATGCAGAAAACATTCTTTTAGTTGCAGTTAGTGACAACGATAAAGGCATATTTTAAAACTGCCATAGAACACATCATTAAAACACGAGAGAAGCAGGCCACAAGTGAATGAGTCAAAGGAGATTTTTACTCTCCATCAGCGGGATTCGAGCACTGGACTCCGCGTCGCTGATTTAACAGTAACCGGGAGCTCTATCCACTTGGCAATCCACGTTTCCAAAAAAGAACGTTTCAAGTCTAGCTTATAAAGCCCCCGGTCTTCTCCTCCCATAATTGCTGAGTACTCAAAGGCCGAATTTAGGTTGTAAGCTGTGTAGTCATGACGCCTCTCCGAATCTTCTTCATTTTCATGGCTAAACAAGAAGGCTGCTCAATGAATGGTTGTTGCTACAGATTGGGATTCACTACAATCTACTAATATTAATAATAGTATAATTAGTGATAAAACTAGTGTTAATGATATAGTGGTAGTGTGCTAATAATAATATTAATAATAATAATGGTAATAATAATAATAATAATAATAATAATAATAATAATAATAATAATAATAATAATAATAATAATAATAATAATAATAATAATAATAATAATAATAATAATAATATAAAATTATTAGTGATAAAACTAGTGTTAATGAAAATAGTGAGTGTTAATAATTAGTATTAATGTTATTGATAATAACAGTGTTAGAATGGTAATATTGTCACTGATGTTAGTGTAATATATATTTGTATTTGTATGACGTATGCATGTATATATGTATGTATTTGTATGTATGTATATGTATATATATTTTTCTTTTTATATATTTTATATTTATTTATATAAAAGCCCCGGTAGCTCAGTGGTAGAGCACTCGCCAAACAAAGCGAAGGGTCCCAGGTTCACAACTGGCCGGGTGGGAGAATGTAAGCTATCCTCCCCTTGAGCTTGTCTTCGTCCTGCTCGGACGTTAAACGAGTACACCTCCTCCTTGATTAGGGCTCTGCCCGCGAGTGATAGTGTTTATCTCTGTAAAAAAAAAGTGCAATTCGCATTTTAGACAAGAAAAATATTTCGCTAACCTCGTAGATTGATATGATTGACTGGAATCAGTGTAATGTTACATCACCTCCAATGTTATTACACCTCTCAAATGATCAACTTAATTACAACTGACCAGTACTACTGCAGCAAATTTCATGTCATTTACAAGTGTTACCGCTGCCAGTTGTAAAGTTTATGGGAAAAGGTCACGTCATAGTAGGGTGTTGCAAAGCAAGAAATCCAGACTGCATTTGCCAAAGATTGACAGCAAGATAAAAATTCAATGATATTCAGACAATTATGTGTGCCTTTATACATTATTTTAAGGCATTTATTACTAATATAATGTTAATTCTTTATAGTTGAGATTTCAATTTCGAATACATTACAATGTATAGGAAACGAATGACGAATTTAGATATTCAACTGAAAGTTGGGAGTGGAAGACAATGTCCGTTCAATAAAAAGTGATATGTTTTATAATCATTAGATAGTAGAGCAACTTTTTGGATATGCTTCAAAACTGAAACTTAAATTTTTTTCATTTTTCACCCACCCTAATATATATATATAATATATATATAGTAGTAGTATATATATATATATATATATATATATATATTTTTATATATATATATATATATATATATATATATTTATATAGATATATATATATCAGTACGGCTCGTGGTCAAAATTCTTGAGTAGGCAAATCAAAATATATATATATATATATATATATATATATATAGTATATATATATATAGTTATATATATATATATATATATATATATATATATATATATATATATATATATATATATATATATATATATATATATATATATATATATATATCTTACTCTTAATTTCCATAAGCGCGTCAAAGTAGTCGGTTTCAAAATTGACAAAATAAATTTTAATTTCCATTTTATTTTCAATTTTCGCACCTTAAAATGTTTTTTTTTATTTAAACTTTCGTTTCATATACAATACATTTAACAATTTGTAGTATTAAATTTTCTCCGTTAAGTAACTTATATATATATATATATATATATATATATATAGACAATAAATATATATATATATATATATATATATATATATATATATATATATATATATATATATATATATATATATATATATATATATATATATATATATAGACAATGCAAGAGAATGAATAGTTTCATATTGCACATTTTTTAACATTTGAATTTCAATAGGCTTACAACACTCGAAAAAATTTAGTAATTTTTAAATGAAACTTAAATCGAATACGATTCCAATATTCCCGTATTTACAAAACTAACAGCTCATTTTTATTAAAAACACACAAAATCAGTAATAAAAATAATATGAAAAGCATATTATTATCAAATAGAACTGCACGCACATCTTTATTATTAATAACGAAAATATTGCAACTGATCTGACTCAGAGGCAATCTGTATCGTAGCCGAATTTGAGTCATACGTGTTTTCAGCGACTCTAACGTTGAGTCAATAATTATTCAAAGGAATTATGAATATTACATAAGTCGATATAAGAGATAATCAAGTTAGCATAAAATAATTATTAATTAGTTAATATTATAATTATGTTATTAATAATATTTTTATTATTATTTCTTGCTAAAGAAATTTAAATAGGGATTATTTAAAAAAAAAATGACTGATATTGACTCGTTAGGCACATCCAAAGTTGCCTTGCCCTAGAGAATAAGGAACTATTTTTTTGACTCCGAGAATTAACAATTAAACATCGATATATAATATTATATATGAATCGAGTAGAAATTGATGCCGGCATCTTAAAGTTAGACTTCGAACGAAATCATTATATATATATATATATATATATATATATATATATATATATATATATATATATATATATATATATATATGTTGTTATGCTGGTTGTTATATGTTATATCTTGACTTTTAATATTTTGCTCACTAAGGCAAGTATGCTGCCTACCTGCCCACCCCCAAAAGCCGCCACTGATGCTATATATATATGTATTAGCAGTTATATATATATATATATATTATATATATATATATATATATATATATATATATTATATATATATATATATATATATATATATATATATATATATATATATATATATATATATATATATATATATATATATATATATATATATATATAATGTTTCCGAGTAAAATTATTTCTGAAAAGAAAATCTAAATTTTTAGTTATATATGTATTATTATATATATATATATTATATTATATATTATATATATATATATATATATATTATATATATATATTGTTGTTATTATATATATATATATATATATATTATATACATATATTATATATGAAAGAAAGAAAGAAGAAGAGAAAGAAGATATATATATATATATATATATATATATATATATATATATATATATATATATATATATATATATATATATATATATATATATATATCTACATTTATTAAATTTATTGAATATAAATTTCGTTATATATATATATATATATATATATCGTCTACAGCTTCGATTTCGATACCATTTTGATCAGAAAATAGCGCTTCATTTTTTAATGCCTAAAAAGCTATTGTACTAGTATCTAGTTACTAGTAATATCTCTTATTTAATTTTCTATAGGAAATATTAATATGTTTGCAGAAAGATATTCGATATCATACGTCACTAGAAAAGTTTGAGAGCTTTTATCCAATGTTTCGCTTTTTTTTTGTTGAAGTATTCTTTTATTGTCTGAGAAGCATTTATATTATTTACCTTTTTATGTAGTATTTATAATTCATTTGTGAGTATTGAATGCGTTTGTTTACTCATTAATTACCTAATTGGTAACACTTTTCGCGCCAAAAATTGCGGCTATAAAATTCCAAGATTGATCTTGAGCCTCACTCCTTGTCATAATCAGCTGCACTTTAGACCGTAATGTTCCCATTAATCTTGTTATGTTTTCCCGGTCTGCCACGTTTGACTTCATTGAATCTACCAGATCATTTATTATAGCAGCTTAAATCAATGCTTTGAAAACCTTGGACAGCTTCTGTTTCTCAAATGGAAGGCACTTTTCCCATTTTAGTGCCCATTAGAAAATGGGTAAAGTTTCAATTTAACTGCGTCTTTTTTTTTATTGGTTGTTAACGGAAACATTTGAAATTTTCCTCCGCTGGTTTCATTCTTGTAGCAGAACAGTTATTGAGGTGTTGGCCATACTGGACATATTTAGGACTAGTAATTTCCAAATTTTTATTTCAGCAACTAACCTTCCTTCTCCCATTTCAGATATTATTTAGGAAACTTTAAGGTCATTTTTCATTTTCGTGAATTAATTCATTTTCTGACGGGTGTATTGTGCCGAAAACAGGAAAGAGTTTCTGAATGTTTAATTTTGTCTGTTCAGACTTAATTGAAGTGCTAGTGAACCCGACTACCGCCTTTTTCGTAGCAATATTACCCACTAATTAGCTTCCGTTCTCATTGCCTTGGTTTTCTCAAACCCCCACGAAAATGGCCTTTACTCGTTTCAGTCACAGGTTTGGTAATTTTTGCGATTTGTGCAAAGGCAATTCTTCTAGATTTGTAATTAATTTTTTAATTTTTTATTAACAGTTCAGTAAAAAGTTTTAGAGTCAGTTTTTGGATCTATCTCTTTTATTATCTCTCTAACACTTATTCTATAAGTAAATAAAATTTTTCGTATTACAGACGCATTTATTTCTTGCTCATACAAAAGATGGACATTTCCCGTTTTTGTTTTTGTTTGTGTTTAATACAAAAACACAAGTAAAATTTGAAATTTACACTGATTAAGGTAAAAGAAAGTATTTCATATATATAGGTAAAAAAAAAAAAACAAATGAAAAATATCGATAATTATTGAGTTATAATAAAACGATAAAATATCGATTCGTTCTGCAACCCCATTGCGTTATTGACTCAGATTTTATCTTCTGGCCAAAATTCATTTGAAATATTGACTTATGTTCAACAAATGTTTTCACTATTTTATTTTCATCGTATATGGAAATAAGTTACAGATTGTTGGCCTTAAAATTTTATCTTTCTAATGGTGCGTAATTTGATTTCATAAACCATTAAAATTATTGTGAAATATATTAAATAAATAAAAGTAATTGTTTTGAAAAATTTTAATTTGTGAGTGAGATTTTCACAGCAGTTTAATAATTGACTCAAGTAGAAGTCGCTCGTGGTCATTGATTCACGAAGTCAACTAAGTCGCAAGGTCGTCGAGTCACCTTTATAATTGTGACTCTTTCTTGAATTCATTTTAATAAAAAAAATATTAAATAAAAATATTATTGATGGTCACTTATATGTTGAAAATATTAACATTGTGTCACAGTGCTCGGATTTTGATAAATAAATAAATAGTATTAAAACTATTTAATATATTTTAGGTTAAAGCGAAATTATTATTGGTTTAACTTGCGGAAATATTTGAATCATGCTTATTTATATGTCCATCGTACGGATGCCAAGTGATCGATCACGTAATGCTTTTTAAAAG
>JABUQX010066343.1:30000-32500 GCA_015478945.1 Trachelipus rathkii
AGAAACTTAAAATTGCGGAAGCCTTCTACATCAAAACACGAAGACCAGACATTAACATAAAATTTAATGTATTATCTGTCAGACTTAATATCATTTGATTTAATTATTATATATCAATTTAAGGTTCATTCGCTAACAAGAAAGAATCCTCTGAAGATGTTTCAAGTATAGAGACGAAACTCGTCTGGAAATCTAAATAAATATATCTTCTTCTTCTTCTTCTGTAAATTATTTTCTAAGATTATTTTAAGGAAATTAAATTATGTATAGAAATAAATTTTCAGACCTTCGAATAATTTTATTACATTTACTGAAAATCAGATAACTGATGTGAAATTTCTTTAATCATAATATAATAAGAATATAATAATAATGTTATATAATAATAATAATTAATAATAAATTAATAATATAATTAATCATATATAATAATAATAATAATAATAATAATAATAATAATAATAATAATAATAATAATAATAATAATAATAATAATAATAATAATAATAATAATAATAATAATAATAATAATAATAATAATAATATAATAATAGTAATAATAAATAATAATATAATATATAAAATATTGTATATTATTTTATTATTTATTAATTATTATTATTATTATTATATTATTATTTTATTATTAATTTAATAATCAAGATTATTTAAATGAATATTTTATCTTGGAATCATTATTATTAATTATTAATTATTTATTATTATTATTTATTTTTATTATTATTATTATTATTATTATTAATATTATTATTTTTATTATTATTATTATTATTATTATTATTATTATTATTATTATTATTATTATTATTATTATTATTATTATTATTATTATTATATTATTATTATTTTATTATTATTATTATTATTATTATTATTATTATTATTATTATATCAAGGCTGTATTACTAAAGAATCAAAACTATGTACCATGATAGTGAAGCGTGTGTAGGAATAAATGAAGTTGAAAGTGATTCATTTAATTTTAATAGCTAAGTGAAGCAAAGATGTGTTATGTCTCCTTGGCTATTCAATTGATATATGGATGAGGTTATTAAAGAATTATAGGTGAGGGTGGAATTGAAAGGTGTTAGAATGATGGAGAATGGAGGAGAGGGGAGGGTGCCTTTTCTATTACGTGCAGATGATTTTGTTTTGTTTGGCGAATCTTTTAAAAGTTTGAAAGGATTATTAGGAGGATTCGGCAGGGTTTGTAATAGGATGGGAGTAAAAGTAAACGTAGATAAGAGTAAGGTTATTGCTGTGAGTGAGGACAGTGCTCAGTGTGAAGTTATGTTGGATGGTGAGTAACTGGAACAAGTGGTTTGAATTTTAAAATTTATTATATATGCTGGATGAAAAGGGAACGAATGATGCAGAGTGTAATAGGAAAGTTGTGAGTGGTAGGATGGTGGTTGGTGCAATTAAGTCCTTGGTGGATGTAAAAGGACTAGGTTTTGAGCGCGCTAGATCCTTATAAGAGTGTAGGTTGTTACCTGTGTTACTGTATAGTAGTGAAACTATGGTCTGGAGTTAGAATTATAGTTCTAAAGTACAATGTATTGAGATGAACAATCTTAGGGGCGTATTAGGTATGAGAAGAATTGATAAAATGAGGAATGAACACATTAGGGAGTTATGTGGTGTGAAGAAAGGAATAAATGAGAGAATATATGTAAGTTCATTGAGATGGTTCGAGATAGTAAGTTAGTTCATTGAGATAGTGGTAAGTGTGGTGGGAATAGACCTGTTGGGAGACAGAAGAAATAATGGATTGTGTTAGTAAGAGAATGCCTGAAGGAGAGGAGAGAAGAAAGGTGCATAATAGGAGTGAATGGCAGGGTTTTGTGAAGGGGTATGGTTTTGGCCCACCTGGGCAAGGGATGAACCCTACATTGACGAGATGCCCCAGTGAGGGTCCGTTGCAATCCCGTGAAGCCCTAGGTTGGATTTTTCTTACTGCGACAAGTTCTCACTTAAAGGTATCAAGGGGGCGGTAAGGCTGGGATTTCTTTTCGATTTGCGTCATATTCTTCTACTACTTTTGTTTCCGGTGCATGTGACGCACCTTACCACCAACCTTTGGGAAGAAGGTCAGTTATTATTATTATTATTATTATTATTATTATTATTATTATTATTATTATTATTATTATTATTATTATTATTATTATTATTATTATTATTATTATTATTATTATTATTATTATTATTATTATTATTATTAGTAGTAGTAGTAGTAGTAGTAGTAGTAGTAAACAAAGCAATTGTTAAATTTTTTTTATTGCACAAAACCGAACCGCAACCGTGGTTGTTGAAAATTTAAGAGCCGCAAAAAAACCTCAACTGCGGTTGTTGAAAAATTTAGGAACCGCAAAATAACCTCACCCGCGGTATATGCAAAATTCCAGCTTCGCCTATCGCACTAATCATATAATATATGTATAATATATAATAATAATATATAATATTATATATATAT
>JABUQX010066343.1:37500-40018 GCA_015478945.1 Trachelipus rathkii
GTAATAACTTATACAACCTCTAGAACATTTGAATTTATGTTTGTGCTATTAAGTAAGAGTCGTGTTATGTGTTTTGGAAAAAGCAAAAAAGTGATATTAACGGGTATGTTTGTTTTGACAAGGTACAATCCATTAAATTTAGCAATTGAGTCGGAAAATAGAGAAGACCAGAATGACTTTGTAAAGACGAATGTATGTGATGACTTATTGTTTTAGAAATGTGTTTTTTTGACCTGTTAATATTGCCTTAGGAAACAAAAATATGAAAGAATGTTCCTGTAAAACAAAAGGTAATTTAAAAACAAATAAGAGGGTTAAGTTTTAATGGATCGGGAGAAAGATTTAGGTACTTTTGTTTCTGTTATATGATGATCTGAATATGCGTAATAATTGTATGATATTGCATGAGTGGGTTTTCTGTAAATTTAAAGCCAAAAATTATTCATTTTTTGTAATATAAAGTTTGAGTCAAAAACACACTAAATGGGGAAAATTGGTGGATACTATTGAGAGTATATCATCCACATAACGAGGCCTGGAGAGATCTTTATATAGAGGAATGGTTGTCATAAATAGGTTGTAAAATTCCATATATAAGTTTTCCACTCCAGGGTTAAGCTATTTCCCATTCCGTACCGAAAATTCATTCGATAAAATTTCATTGTTGAAAGTTGGAAAATTAAATTTGTTTCATGTAATCTTTAGTTTTAGATAGAACTCATCTAAATCTAAAGGTAATAAGGTACTAGTTGTATATATATATATATATATATATATATATTATATATATATATATTATATATATATATATATATATATATATAGTACTATATATATATATATATATAATATAAATCTATATTATATATATATTTATATATATATATATATATATTATATATAATATTATAATTTATGTTTCTATATCATATTATATTTATATATATAATAATAATATATATATATATATATATTTATATATATATGTATATTTTCAGAGAATTCTCAGGGCAGCTATTTTGGATTATATACTTTTGATCGGGTTACTACAGACATCAATAATGCATTGAATACTGGTGTTCTCAACTTCCCACGAGACAACACGTTTGGAATGATACTGGTAAATTGCTTCGAGCTTCCAAAAGTCGCTTAGAAGGACTCTTTTGGCTGAGGACCCTCAACTCGTGTCCTATCTCTATTTCTATATTCTAGCCTCCTTCAACTAAACCATACATTGGTTATGAAATTTTTAATTCAGAGTATAATGAATAACTTTAAGCAATTTGTCTTTAAACTTTTAATGCAGACGTTCAAGGGTTTTTTCATCTGAAGCAGGTGCGTTTAGATTGGGGATAGCAGAATCTAACACCCCCTCTCTCTTTAGAGTACAAAGAAAATTGGACTAGATCATGGTTTTATTGAAGCTGTATCAAATATTGTAAGCTTTAGAGTCTAAGACTTCTTCAGCGATCAAACTTCTGCATCCTATAAATTGAAACTAGTCTACAGTGAAAAAACTGGTTTTTGGAAATACACTGCAAAAAGTAAGTCGGAATCTTGGGCTTTTTCAAGCAAATGTTCGAAGCAGATAACACTCAAGGACTTCATACAAAATACTGATGATGTGATTATTGCAAGCTGTTGAAACAAAAGAAGGATCATCACATACTCCCAGCTGTTGTCATGCTTTCCCTGATCCACTATTTATTAGCTCTGAACGTAACTGTGGTTGATCTACTATCTCTAGACACTCAAGGGGGTGAAAAAAGTATGTTGTTCAATTTCCCCTTTGATAAAGTTAGAGTCAATTATATGATTATAGAATACTACAAAAGTGGGAGTGATAGAATGGGACAAGATAACGAACTTGTTTCGTATCTAAATTCAAAAGGTTTTGATCTTATTCAAATGTTTCAAGATAGTGGGGAATACATATTTAAGTTTCGTTAATTGTGGAGAACAAAATTTTTGTAGTCTTATATGAGCATATGAGACTTATTTTTTATGTATTTTGTTGCACTGAATCCAAAAATCAAATTTGTTTTTTTTACTGTAGGGTCCAGTTTTGCGGCTATTCACGTGTAAACATTAAAAAATGAATCATCCAATGAACAGCGGAAAAACGGTTGTGTATGCAAACAAATATCTGAAAAAAAATGTGTATCTCACCCAAATTACTTGTACATGGTCTGAAAATTTCATATTGATAGGACAAATAATAAAAATGATATCTCGAGATTTTTTATATTTCAAATGCCAAGAAGTATTTTCTATTAAATTTTGAAATTTATAATTTATAAATATCGCAACCTTTTTTACTTATATTGTATATAGTGTTTGAAAAAAACAATGTTTTTTTTGCTTTGTTTTTTAAATGTTTTATAAAAAAAAAGGCTTTTTTTTAAGTTTTAATATATTTTTAGTGTAAATTTCAATAATAAATAATTACTGTTCTACATGTAAAAATAAATATTTTGAAGCCCAGATCACAGACTTAGTCATATTTTAATAGAAGCTC
>JABUQX010066344.1:0-12500 GCA_015478945.1 Trachelipus rathkii
ATTGTGTGTAGAAATGAGGGTGTTTGAATTGTTAAATGTATAGTATAGTATTATCTTTATTTTAATTGTATGGTATTTTGTTTATTCGTCTAATTCATGTTTAATTTTCAAGTGTGCGGTTTTGAAACAGATTGTAGTTCGGTTAAGGGTAATCGAGCCTTGAGATGCATGTTTCTTATGCATATTTGTATAAAATTTTATTGAGATTATACGATATGATTTGGATAGACCATTTATCAGATTATTGGAGTGATCGTAGATGGGTTGAGGTTGCCTTGCTCTTTGTTGACATTGATGATGCTTTTTAGATCGCATACCCTGACTTGAGTACAGTATATTATGGTTTAAGCAACGTGCTCGAAAAATTGAGTTTTGACATTTCAACCCCTAAGAAAATGTAGTCACAATTAAGACGAGGGTGCTAGTTACACTTATTCCCAAGGAACATATAAATAAAAAAAATGATCTTTGGAATGTGGATTGATTATTGGTTGTTTTTTGTGAGACGCGAGATACCCAAAGAATTGTGGAAACTAATTAGGAACAACTAATTCTGAGCTTGTGGAAAGAGAAGGAGTCTTTGGCACTTTCTTAATGAGAAAGATTTGTTCATACCATGACGATTCAATAGAGAGTAATGTTGTTTCTATGACTTTGAGTCTCTTGACTAAAGTAGAGGCCTTTTCAGAGCTGAAGTCTTCGTCGACCCGTTAAGTCGTGAAGTGTTTTTTATGTGAGGAGAAGTGAGGGCTAAGATTGGGTGAGGTGAGATGGAACATATTATTGTGAAAAGGTCCAACGGTAAATAAGTATCGATTTATTGACTATTATGGATGTTAAATCTATAAAAATGAAAAAATTGAAAGTGTATTGATAAATAGTTAAGTTCCATGACGTGCGAATAGTAGAGGGGTGCAACCGATAGAAGAGTTGAAAGTGGAGTTTATAGCGGTTTGGGTGAAAGGAATGTTAACTTATGATCTACCCCAATGATCATTTAAATAGATTGTTATATGAAACCATATTATAAGAATAAGCAATGAAACTATCACACAGTAATTGCTAATCCATCAATGTGCATATATTTCTCCCTCTTCTCATGACTTAAAGAGTTAGTAATATATAATGTTATATGCTTTGTAAGCATATCGTCTGACTACAAATATTGATCAAGCTTTAATACAGACCATTAGTAGTCAGCATAAGTATATATAATCTTATATCTAAATTATAAATATAAAAAGTGTATATGGTAAATATATGAATGTACTCTCGTGAGAGTTTCTATAATCAAGAATATGAATTACTTATCTAGGGTGAGTGTCTTATAGATATATTTAATTTTACTTTTCCAGAATAGCATTTGGAGCAATTTGTCTTTTTAGTATTATGATTAGTTGATTAGTGATTTGATAGGTGTAGTAAAATAACATATATATATAATTCAACATTAAATATCGTTGATATTCAGTGAAAAGTGTCTTTTATCATAATGCAAGAATGTATTTACATTAGTAGAGTAATATATTGTTTACAATATGAAGGAAAGATAGAAGAAACATGAAGGCCCCATTATGTAATAAGAATTTGTAGATGAATTTAACAAAATAATATATTGCTGGTAGAACATATGATACTCACCAGGTCTCCTGAAGAGGTTATAAAGTGGAAAGCCTAAGAAAGGCCAGCCATTATTAGAGGTTTAAAATCAAGGCGAGTTAAAGTCCTTTGTGCGATCTATAGAGCAATTAAAGATGCACTACGCGTTTTTGGGGCGTGGTTACCCTTAAACCTTTTGACGCAAATAAGAGAATAAGTAAATAAAGTTAAAAAAACAAATTGGTAGAAGTAAGTGCTGCAAGGAGAAAAAGTGCAAAGAAAGAAAAAGACCAATTCTGAAGTGTAGCTTAATTAAAATTTGAGTTAATTAAATAAATATATATGTGGAGAAAATAATATCTGTGAGTTTACTTTTCTTTCCGTGGAGATCATCTCAAAGGGTAGTCCGTGCATTATGTTCGAGAGAAAAATATTTTAAATTCTATTCATAGTGCTATGATGTGGATAGGTCACCAGAAACGTTTATTGACTTTGTAGCTGTAGGAGCAAAATAGATGAGGACTCCAGCAGAAGTTATTAGCCTTGGTCCCTTCAGATATAATTCTTGGTCAATTGATGTGCGTAAAAGAATCTTCCGACAATAGGTCGTAGAAAATGAAATGGTTCGTTGTTAGCAGGAAAAAATTGAGGAGTTTAGTATATCATCAGTAAAGGAGAATTATTACCTGGTCTGAGAGAAGTGTAGGTGTTAAAGAAATTTCCGTTATGTTGGCATAGTGTATTTCAGGAATCGACCGGAAATCATAATAGCCATGACAATACTCTATCTCCAGGAATAGATAGCTGCATAAATGGATATGAAAGAAAGAGGAGGTAGGTATGGATACCCAAGTGTACGGAAACAAAACACAGGTAGAGGAAGGTACGCAAATCATCCTGTCAGAAGAAGATCGTTACTACTTCGACGAATACGAAAGTTATTTTCAAATTGAAAGTGGAGCATTGAATCTAGAGGAGATGGAGAATTCTTGGTTTGAGTTTTAGCATGATGAGGGTTGGGTAACATAGCTCAGTAAATATGAAATATAGTGTGGCAGAGAGATAGTATGTGAGTTACTTTGGTTGGACCCGTTGGAGTAGTACAAGTTTCGTTGAAGGAATGAATCGGCTGACAAAAGACGTGGGACTGAAGCAAAAGCGTATCGTGGTATGCAGGATGATGTAGAACTGATTGATCTCTGAGCGTTTCCTTCCCCTCTCCTCATAAAAGAAATTAAAGATAGGGCAAACGCGAAATAATTTAGAAAGCTGATTCTCTGGTAGCCTAGTTACCCTTGAGTGCAAAAACAATACCTGGTGTCATGAAGCATAATACCTCGCCCCGGTTTGTTGTACTCTACGACAAGTCTGACGTGAGCATTCTGGGTGGGGGCCACATAATCATAGTGGTTATGGCGGCTTAGGTAAATACCCAACACACTGGCAGCCTACTGGGGTTACCGACCGAAACGACGTCTCGATGGTGTTTATATTAAGGTTAAACGCGTTTTTGATTTGGAATGCCATCAATCGATGACTATTTTGGTTTGTGACAAAATGTTAATAAAACGAAATCAGCCAACATCGTCGTGCCGAGGAAATGAGTATATATATTATATTAAAATATATTAGTAATATTAATTAATAATATATATATTCCAACGTTCATATATATATATATAATACATATATTTATATATTACTACCAGAATACTAAACTAATTGAGCTTCAGGTGTTACTTGAAATTAGAGGTGAATATATGATTTAGTTAAAGGTCATTATTGAATATATGTATAATCGGTAATGATATCTACTAGTTATAAGAGTACTGGTTAACCTATATACAATAATGAATATATACCGTTATATAGTTATTTGATATAATTTTTGAAATAATATAGCGCGCACAATTGACTTCATAGAGACTTTATTATAACTACGTTTGTATTATTGATCCTTGTTATAAGTTTGCTACTTCTAGTAAATTTAGGAGAATTAGAGTATCTTATACTTAAGAGTACAATAGTATATAATAGTAGCCGAATTAGGTTATTTTCTTTGCCTATTGTCATCTATATAGTTGAAATAGGGAAACTTATAATAGCTTTACCCTAAGACCCAAGTGGAAGCGTTCTAGAGTGTTAATATAAATGAAAAAATTCCATTATTTATATGAGTAGTTACCTGGGTACTTTATTTATTATGGGTGAGTTGGAGTAATTAAATATTATTGGTTATATCTTTTTAAGTGTGATGTAAAGTGATACTTTAATTTGTTAGCTTAGTTATTACTTGAGACCCCTAAATATATATATATACATACCCAGTAAAGGATGTGGTCTGCGCCTTACTTTTATCTGAAGTAACAACGAAATTTTTGATAAGAGTAAATCAATTAGAAGGGATTATTATTGAACTCAGTCTTGAGAGATGTATGTTAGACAGAGTTGATTATATAATAATTAATATTTGTATGCTTGAGCACTTGAATCTGAGAGAATCACTAAATATCCGGAAAACACACACCAATCCGATTAACAGAGAACTGTGATAGTGCATTGACTTTACAATTTAATGCTTAATAACAGAGTTTTTGAATGAGAGAATAAAGCAATAAGAATGTCATGAATAAGTTTCCTATACCTGATTAGAGATTTTCAATAGGTGCAGTAGGAATAAATTTACATTTTTTTTTAAAAAATTGGTGTGGTGCTCAGAATATTATTTTGTAATGTGTCTATGTTATAATCACCTCTCGTTTTGTGTGTAATATATCAGTTAATTAAATATGACCATTAATCCTTTCGTTTTGGAGAATGAATTACACGTTGTTTGATCTGTATTGAAATATACGTAAATTTGACATGTAATCGATTGGTGTATTTGGTTAATGTTTAATGAATGATATGTAGAGAGATGAGTGTCCGGGGAAGAAATTTTGATTGTTCATTGCATTAGGACAGGATTCATGTCTTTAAGTTGTCTTCGAGAAGAGGTCCCGTTATGTCCGTTTAAAGAGCGATCGAAAAGGATTGGCGTGTTCTTAAACAACTGTAATACTGAATTGCACACTACTTAAGGCGTTCAGGCAATCATTTATAGTGAGGTGCGCACTCACTTATTGAGGCAGAGTAGTTCCCGTAGGTACCGGAGATATGGAGAAACGTTTGCGGTCTGATCGAAAAATGAATGATTCTACTGCACGGAATTTTTTTGTAACAGTAGCAGGATCACGATATCAGAGGACCAAGTGAAACGTAAAGAGTTTATGTGGAAAAAAAGTAGTGTTTTAAAAATTGTGAGTTAAGTGGAGACACAAAATTCGGAGGTAAAGATCTGGGAAAGGAAAGAGTATGCGAATTAAAACGGAGAGCGCTTGAGTATGGGATATTGGTGAGTAGCGAGAAATTGTTGTGTGGTAGGATTATGCACTTTTTTTAATCGCACCTTTAAGGAAAGTGATGTCGCAAGATAAGAATTTAACGAAAAGTTTTTTGAAGGTGGAGGTTAGAAAGTTTGAGTTCAGATTGAAGATAGGAGGGAGAGCATATGCGGAAAGGCACGTAATAAAAGGGAAGAAAGAGTGCCCAATTTTAGTAATTAGTTAGTTGGTTTAGCGATGAGGTAGATTGACACCGTGTATGTAGCACGCGCGTTGGAGGAAGTGTATAGGTTTTCGTGTGAGAAAAGATAGTGAATGTGGATAATAATTAGAGGTGGGAGCGAGGAGTCGCACATATCATGAGAGTATCCCGAGAAACAGTAAGTTGATATTTTGTTTTCCGAGTCTTAGTTCAAACCCAGATGGTGAAATATTTAGAGTGTAGTGTGGGTGGATAAGTGTTTTATGAAATTAAAGGATAAGTTGGAGGTTTGATGTGGAGGGAAACAGCAGCGAAAGATATCATCTACAAATAAGCGAAATAACCCATCATTTAGTACCGAGTGAGAAGAGAAAGTAGGGTGAGGGAGGAGGAGTGATTGGGTTAGGTAATATGACTGAAGCGTGAGAGCTTTCCCATATATACCTTCAAATCCTTCATATCTCACTTAAGATGGTCTCAACAAAATATAAAATATTAGCTGAATAAGTCTAATATGCACTCAGAACAAAAGCAAAATAGAGTTAACAAAGGAGTGTTAATAACTTATAGATAGTCCCAGGGTAGAAAACCACCAACAACTTTAAAAGTAAGAAGCGAATCGAAATAAAATACATAAAATCAAGAATTTAATCATTATATAACATCGTCGTCATTCCAGTATACTATCAAACACTCTGGCGAGACAAAAATAATAAACCGCAATATTCTAAAAAGTGTGAGCTAGGGTACAAATTCTGCTAATTTCAGGTCAAGAAACACCACCAAATAAGAGTATAGGCCCAAACGCATGCAATGAGGTAATAAGTGTAAAATAGAAACAATAGAAAATGGATAATAAAGAGAGACAAACATGAGGAAAATTTTTCAAATTCTATAACTAACGAAGAGGCTGAAGCTCTTCTGGAAGAACATACAAACTCTTTACTTAAATTAGAATTCGGTGTGCTGCTCTAAAACAATAGGCGCTCAAAAAAAGAGGTTTACCATCATGACGCCTCAGGCGCAAACATCCACTATCACACACGCAAGATATCGTACAGGACCTACCTCAAGACGGGAGTTGCGCATTCAGCGTGCTATCCTGGAAGTTAGGTATTTTATATGCAAGATCCTCGCGAATAACTGCGGCCTATACATACCATTACTTTGGACTTTTCTTCGTTTTAATTGAGGGAATTTTCTGTATGGGAGATTGGAACTTTTCGTCATCTTCCACGAGCGCTTAAAGATATGAATCTTTGAAGTTCATTAAGAGGTCAAGTAAATCCTCTAACTGGTGGTCTGGATTTTGTAAAGTTGCGCAATCTTCCTCTTGACCTTGGAATGAATTTTTGTGTATATTGTCTTAAAATTTTCTGAGCTGTGGTGGGGGATGATAAGCATTTGGAAATGACATAAGTGGCTAGATTGATACTGCGATGGGTCCTGTAGAGAGGGTTGGGTCCGAACTATAATCGGTAGGGGAAATTTGCCATCCGCTATAATAATGTGTTTTTAGTTGAGTGTGTGTGGTGAGGGCGTTCACAAATGTTTTTATGGTATCAATCAATCAAAGAAAGTCCGACCAGTTCGTGGAAGCACTAAGGAAACGCTTTCCTCTACCGGCGAAAAGAGAATACCGTTACGGTAGATGGGTTTTTTTCTGTTTTTAAGGATTATGCTTATTGTGGCGAAACACCTATTTCCATATTCAAACGAAGCATGTTCAAAGAGGTTTTTAGAAAATAGGGGAATGATGAAATATACAATACCGATTTCACATCACAGATTGTAGTGAGTGTCCGTGTCTATTAATAGGTTGTTTGTTGTGTGTATTTCATTGGAATAGAGTGGGAGAGTTTCTGAGGTGTTGGAGTGTATATTCGGTGTTCTCTTTTTGTTAGGATATCGGTGTGTTAATGGTAAAGAGATTTGTGAGTCAATGGCATAGAGATTTCATCAGTATTGGATTTTACTAAAATTTTGTTTTCGTGTGTTTTAAAATTTATGTTGGGATTGTTAAGGAAGTTAGTACCTAGAAGGAATGGGGATATAAAGCCACAGAGGTCGTCAGCTATAACTATGAAATTAATTGGTATTCGTTTGCCTTTAAAGTTCATGGTGAGAATTACTGTACCTAGTTGATGAAATTTTGAACCTGTGATTGATTTTAGAGTAATAGGGGAGGGTGTAAGTGTTATCTCTTCGTGAAAGGTGTTTTGGAGTTCCCCTATAAGGGATTGTTTACAAAGTGAGCTATTTGATCCACTGTCGATCAAGCATTGTTTGTTGTATAATACCATATTGTTGTACTCTATGTCAGTTTGTAGGAAATACGCTGGGCCAATGAGTGGGAAATTTTCTTGAGAATTGTTGAGTAGTATTTTACTATCATTTATAAAATTGGAAGAGAGTGTTATTTCAGGTGGGGAGATGTCGGTGGGTTGAGAGAGATGTTGAGCGGTAGGTAGAGCGTGAGGTATTGTGAGTTGTCTCTCATGAATATGAATAGGGGTGTTATCTAGAGTGTTGCTGATACTGTCTGGGGTAATGAGCGTTGTGGAAGTTATTGGGGTTTCTTCTTGTATATCTGGTTCTAAATGGTTTGTGTAGTTTCCTGGAAGAGAATGGTTAGGGTGTGAGTAGGTAAGAGAAATTTTATCGTCGGTGATGAGGTCAGTTGGTGTTGTTGAGTCATGATCATCTTTTCCATTATTGTTTTGATTAGATGTAAGTGGAGGAGGAGAGGGTGTAGGTATGGTTAGGAATGGGTTTGTAGAAATTAGATTGGGGTTTTCGGTAAGAGAAGATACTATTGGGGATTGTGTATACGCTTCACTATTTACTAGGGGTGTAGTAAGCTGTGATGTAGGGGTGAATGGGTTAAGAGAAGTGTTAGTATAGAGAATAGGCATAGCATTTGTTGTTGGTGCAAGTGTAGGAGTATTGTTCTCTACTATGTTGGTGGCGGATATAGTACTGGTAAGGAATGGGTTAGTAGAGCTTAAAGCGTTGATGTTTGAAGCAAGTGGAGTGGTTGGAGTTTGAGTCTGAATATCACTATCTCTTAGATGTGTTTTAGATGTAAGGGAGTGAATGAATGGATTTTTGTTGTCCATAGTGTGAGATACTGCACTAGAAGATGTTATTAGAGCATGCGAAGCACTAGTAGTGTCTACTGGGGGTGTGTGAAAAGATGGCATGGGAAGAAAGGGATTTTGAGCATTCATACCATAAATTATAGGAATAGGGGATGCTGTAAGAGCCTGCGAAGAGATTGTGGTGTTTACCGTTTCCATGTTAAACGATGACTTAGAGAGAAAAGGATTTGGGGAATCCAAAAGGTACGAGGAGGGAGGGGAAACAGCTTCGTGACTACGTAAGGCGTTATAGTTATCAACAAAGAGTGGTGAAGTTTGTGGGGGAGAACAGAATGGATTGTTAGAGTTCAAAGTGTAAGCAGTGGTAGAGGAATGCAAAGCGCTATCTACTAATTGAGAATTAAGCAAAACAGTTTGAGTAAATGGGTTAGTGGTAGAGGTGGAGAGAGGCTGCAGAGCATGCTTAGAGGCGGAAGGAGTTGAGGAAAGAGTTGTTTGGAAATCTTTATCAAAAAGGTACTTACTATTGTTCCCTGCGGTCTCTGACTTTTGATTGATAAAGTTATTATCTAACTCTTTACCATGAGGGGGATATTCTATATTGTAAGCGTTTTGTAAATTAATGCTATTAGCTAGATTACCTTTAATCTCATTCATATCAATCCTATGGATGATCGTATTTCGATCCATTTCTTAAAAAGCTAAGTTATTACAACATTCGTCCACTTTCTCACATACATTCTCATTCATGATATTGTTACCTTTATTGTATGTAAATAAGTTACCAGATTTTATAAATAATGTTTTGCTTTTATGATTATTATAAAAGAAATCTTTATTATTATACCCATTGAGAACATTTGAAGCCCACTGCCCATAACCTTCAGACTCCGAAAAGAAGTCCGTATCAATATTGTTAATATTTATTTTATTACTATCAATATAATTCAGATTTCTATATTTATCATTACAATTGGTAGATATTTCTAAAGTATCAGTAAAACAGGTTTTAATGAGAACTTCCTCTGAGACACTATGAGGAGTAGAGTTATTAATGGGAAGGGGGGAAACTAGAGGAAGAGGAGAGTTACAATTAGAATAGCTGGGAATGTGCATGGGGGTTTCTGAAATTACTGCCTCTATTTGCCTGCTGTGGTTGTTGATTCCACGGTTTTATTCCAGTATAGTTGTGGCGGTGTATGCCCGAACCTTTCCAAGTATTGTTTAAAATCGCCTGTTTAATTTCAGGTGTGATGGGAGCGTTCTTTCGAATTCCCTTTTTATCGTTGGGATACCATTTTGTGTTTCTACAATTGTTTGTGGACCCGCGCATATGTGATTGGTTGCAATGTCGACAATAAGGGGAGAAAGGGCATTCACTTGTGGAGTGCATGAAGCGTTCACATGGAAGCATGCCTGAGCAAGATGTTGTGGGGCAGGAGTAGGTCCTTTGGAATTATCATCGTTTCGTTTGGGAGGCTGGTAAGAATGGTGGTACCTATTTGGTTGAGGGGTTTTCTGTGGATCGGGTTTTTGTATAAAATTGCTTCTATAGTTCTGTGTAAAAGGTTTATTAAAGTTCACATTAATAGTTTGTGCTGACTTTCGGTGAGGAACTCGTAATGTACCCGCTGACTTTTGGAGGAACTTATTAACCTGGCCCGATATAGGCAAATCATAGTCATATAATTTTTCGAAATCCCTTTTAAGTTTATCAGGTTTTTCAGGTAACTGGGAAAAGATATGGGCGAATGTTATGGCATTAATCGTTTTGTCGGAAGGCTGGGAATTTGAATCCAATTTGGCAAGAGCGTCAAAGAAATCAGTATAGAGCCTGTTGAAATTCAGAGATGCCGAGGAGAGAGAATATGAGACATCCCATTTGAAAGACTGGATTCGAGACATAGCATCGAAAATAGTAACGTAATATTCTCTTGGAGATTCGCCTTCCACTGACGAATTGAAGGACCAGTCCACACATCATTTATACGGCCGGTGAGCAGTAGTTCCGGTTTGCTAACTTGCGTGATGGTGGTGATGGTGTTGGTGACTGGTGATGGGGGAGGTGTACCAGTATCGTCTCCCGCCATATTGACAAATTAATGTGATAATAAATGTAGAAAGTGTGAAAGTAGACCGTTAATGTGATTATAAGAAGGGATTGAAAGTTGCTATAGCAATTTTGAACCCACTTATATCTTTTTTTTTTTATTACCTTGAGTGATTGTCTGGAATCACTTTTTATTCCGTTGTTTCACAAGTGGTGTGTAATGGTTTCGCGATTAGTGGCTCTTCTTTCCACAGGATGCTTCACAGAAGTGGGTTGCCACTTTTAAAATTTATCTTATCTTACTGAGTGAGAGGATGAAGGTAAAAGCATGGTTGCACGACAAATTTATTCGATCGCATCTGACATAAAGATCATATATTTTTATACCAAATTACACACCTGAATAAAAAAAAAAATATATAAACAATTATTATTAGTAATATTGAAGGAACAGAGCCTATAAAATCCTAAGACACTCAAGTTGTAATTAAATTAGAATGGTTACAACAAAATTTTCTAAAAATAGATGTAACCAGAAAAATATTGTTAACTATCAATAAAAACCTTTTAACGCATTTATAATCCTAAAATAAAATGAAATTTTGTAACTAATATAGTCAAGAAATTCAAATTTAAAATTTAAAAAAAAAGCTTAAATAAAAAAAATTTGAAAAGATTAAAAAAATTTTTTTAAAATATAAAAAAGTCATTGGATCTGTTTTTATAAACTCCTAAGTAATGAAATTTTAGCTTCAAGATAAAGTCGTGTAAAATTCACAAAATTTTAAATATAAAAGTAAATAAAATATTTGAAGGGAAGCCAAAAAATATTTTTAATAAAAAAAAAAGTATCATTAGAATATTTTTATAAACTCCAAAAGTAATGAAATTTTAGTTTATAAATAATAATATTACAATTTTTTAAATATAATTTAAAAAAATATTGACAACCAAAAAAAATATTTTTTAAAACCATACACACCAGTTCAATAGTATAAAAGACTACTAAAAGTCGATAATATTCTTGTTGAATTTACTGATGAAATTTAAATTTATAATATAAAGTTTAAGTAAAACATTTTTGGAAGCCAAAAAAAAATATTTTTTAAATATAAAAACCTTTTTGAATAATTTTTTATAAACTTCAAAAGTAATGAAATTCTAGTTTTAAAAACTCCGAGAAAATTACAAATTTTAAATATAAAAGTTTAAATAAAAGTATTTGGGGAAGCCCAAAAAAATATTTTCATATAAAAAAAAAATCAATTAGAATGACAATTTAAACTCCATGGAAGACAAAATTTCTTCTCAAATGATAAGGAAAGAAATTTGTTTAAATATAAAGGTTTAAAAGTATAAAAATAAATGACCTGACATAAAAAAAAAAATATCTTTAAATATAAAAGTCAAATATAAAATTCTTGTATAAATTTCAAACTTATGAACTTTCGCTTTATAATTAGTCGAAAAATGACAACTTCTACTAGAAAGGTTAAGAAAATAAAAAAATTTTTTTGGAAAGCCCAAAAAAAATATTTTAATTAACCAAAAATTTTCGAATATTTTTAATAACTTCAAAAAAGTAATGGAAATTCTAGTTTTTAAAGTAATCGAGAAATTTAAATTTTAACTAAAAAAGATTTAAGTAAATCTTTTTTTTTTTTAAGTGAAAAAAATATTTTAAATATAAATAAATTTTTTCCAATGTTTTATAACTTCAAAAATAATGAAATTCTATTTTTAAAAATAATCGAGAAATTACAAATTCTAAATATATAGTTTAAATAAAATATTTTGGGAAGCCAAAAATGTATGTTAAATAAATAATACAAAATCAAATTAGAATATTTTTTTATAAACTCCAAAAGTATGAAATTTTAGCTTTAAGATAACACGAGATATTACAAATTATTAAAATCCATAAAAGTTAAAAAAAAATATTTAACATAACCAAAAAAATATTTAATAATAAAATCAGTTGAATAATTTTATAAATTCCAAAAGTAACTCTAATTTCCTATAATATATTCGAAAAATATCATTGTAGACATAAACGTTTAAGAAAGAAATATTTTGGAAACCCAAAAAAATTTTTAATAAATAAAAAAATCTTTCGAATATTTTTATAACTTCAAAAGTAATGAAATTCTAAGTTTTAACAGTCC
>JABUQX010066344.1:17500-27222 GCA_015478945.1 Trachelipus rathkii
CATACAGTAATCACTTAATGCAATTTTGTTAATTCCGCAATTCTTCTCCAATTACTGTCTCTATCACTCCTGTATTATAATAGCCATTACATATCCTTCATGTCTTTTAATTTCCATTAGTAAGTCGGTATAGTTCTTCATTAGTTATTGAAAAATGTGTCTATTTATTTTTTCTTTGTCTTGCCAATTCTTCTAAATATTGTATTCTTTTCTTCTTTTTTCTGTATTATATTTCCTTGAATTTTTCCAATATAGTTTTTCAATTTCTTCTTCCCCCCCCACCCCCCCTTTTGTTATGAAAATAAATAAGCTTTATATATATATATATTTTAATATTTGGCTTTCTTTAGCAATTTTTCTATTGTCCTTCTTTTTTACATTTCCAACACATCAATTATTCATAGTTTCTTCTTCCAATAACATTTCTGTTGTTATGATTAGTACGTTTTACAAATATCAGCATTTATTGATAAGTTACATGTTCTTTCTCTCCAAATAGACCTTCATCACTGTTATGATTATTGTATTTACATATTGTACAAATTTTTATTTTTATTATAAACCAATTTTCATTTTTATTGCTTCTTTTTCTATTGTACATACTGATTTCATCATATTTACAATTGATTATTTAGTTGTTATAAAAAAATATTTGTTTTAATTTCTTCAATCTTATTTATAATTAGCTTTCTTTCCATGTCCTTCATATTAGAGTTACTAATCAAAGATATGGAATGTACTTTTACTTATTTTAATATCATCTCAGTTTTTCAGCAATCTCTTTTTGCTTTAACATACTTGGGCTACATACTTCTCTGAAAGAGTTCTCCTTTCCTTTGCTTGCATATTCAACACTGTTTGTACTTTAAGATAACTTTCTTGTTCTTTGTTTCTAGATATTTATTTATTTTAAGTAATTTATAATTATTCTACTTCCATTTCTGTCCATATTTCTTCGTTGAGACCTCGGTAAGATTTATAAGACATATTACTTCTAGTTGGTTCCTCCTGCTAAACCTCCTATTTTTGTGCTATTTTAGTTTTTTTTCTTTTTCTTGAGACACTTCTCTCCATACTTTTAACTTAAATAAGTATCCTCAATAAGATTCTTCCTTTTTTCCCCTAAATTTAGGCCTATTATTAAGTCATTTTGTCTTTCTTCATTTGTTTTCCTTTTTCTTTAATATCCATTAGTTCCTTTTATGTTACGTTAGCTTATCTCATTGTTATGATCAAAATCTTCCTTTGCCGGTTTCTTTCTTCTCTGTTTTCATTTGTGTTCATTAGTATATAAAATTGATTTGTTTATAAAATGTTTAAGTGAAGTAATTTTTAGTCACCTCTTATAGTAGAGTTAAATCTCCCCCTTATCCTTCTTTCAGGTCTGAATTTGAGTGTTTGGTCTAGTTTTGGGTTATTGACGATTTCTCAATTCTTGGTCTTTCCCTTTTGTATTTTTTTCAATCTTTATTCCTTTGCTGTTGTATATTCTTAATATTGTTTAAATATTCTTTCTTTATTATAATTAATTTTACTTTTTATAAATTATAAAACAATATTATATGTAGAACATATGTAATATAATTTCTTTTATTCAAAAATCTAACTCGGTATAGTAATTAGCTGAAAAAGGAGAAAAATGATGTAAATGCATTTATCAAATATATATCATATATATATATATTATATATATATATATAATTTATATATTATATATATATATATATTATATATATATATATATATATATATATATATATATATAAAAATAGAAAGGAAGGTCTGTTGAAACAAAAATATTAAGATAAATGACATTAAAACATGCAATAATGATACCTCATATAGCAATCTGTACACTCGAAAGGACTTTCCCCTGTGTGGCGTCTACGATGTTCTTTGAAATGTGAAGGATGTCTGAATTTTCTGCCACAATCAACACAGGTAAATCTTGTTTGATTAGGTGGATAAGATAATGGTAGTTAAGGGAATGTTGCCTTGTGAATACAGACTCACAAAACACACATACGTAGGGTCGAATTCCTGACAACACAAATAAATAAATCAAATGAACCACTCTTAAGTAATGTTTAATTAAAGCGAAAGGTAAAAAAAACTGTCCTATAGTTCCTTGCATTACAGATATTATTTTTTACACACTAACTAATGCATTTATTAAAAAATTTTAAAAATCTTCAGTAATTTCTACAGCAACACAATTTTATAAGCTTAAATAGGCAAAAGTTAAAAAGTCACAAACCTGCATGGCTTTTGTAATGTGAAAGAAGAGTGGCAGCTGCTGTGAACACCCTTGGTGGATCACATATATTACATTCTAGATTTTCTAATTGTAGATTGGGTTGAGATTTGATTTTTTCAATGAAATTTAAGGCTCTCTCTCTTTCACTCTTCAAAGTTATAAAATACATGTTAAATTTAAATACGTGGCTACTATTCAAATATATTTCCAGAAAATTTATGATAAAACACCAAGGCAATAATTTAATATTTTTAAAGATGGTTGATTAAGGAGTGGTAAAACTACAGAAAGATAAGCTTAAATTTGGCAACGGTATTCTTACTAGGGAGTCAAATTTAACCACAAAAGGAAACTCAAATTTCGGTGCTACTATAGGATGAGGACTACACTGCATATTTGGTTGAAATATTATGACATACTATCTTTTTATTGGTCAAGATTTTAACGGTAATTAAATTTACGAAGCTACGTTACATAATTTTACTTAATTTTTATTTAAGGTAAAGTTATTAAATTCGGTTAAAATTTGCAGACCGCATATTATAGTAGTACGCAAATTTCGATTATTAGTGTAAATTATGGAAAAGTAAAAGCATTTCAAACAGGTCACAACATCACGAAATTTATATTCTAATTACCTTACTTTGACCAATAAACTTCCCCTTCCCTTTCAGTCGAGCTTTTTTCTTTCTCTTTTCAGAGGAACTCTGATGACTCTCCATTTTATTTACATAAGAAACTCCCTGCAATAAAACTAAAAAAAAAAATTATTGAGTGTTGTAGGGAAGATATATGCTGGTATTTTGGTAGAAAGAGTGCGTCGATTGAATGAAAGACTGATTGGTGAAGAACAAGGTGCGTTTAGAAATGGTAGAGGACCTGTGGAACAAATCTACTACTACTACTACAAATGATTGAGAAAGTGAGGGAGAAGAATAAATTGTATTTAGGTTTTATAGATTTGCAACAGGCGTATGATAGGATTAATAAGGGAGCTCTATGTCAGGTGTTAGCGGCAGGCTTCTGAATGGAATTAATGTATGTAAGACGATTTTGAAGCGTGTGTAAGAATAAATGGTGTCGAAAGTGATTGGTTTAATATTACTAGCAGAGTGAGGCAGGAATGAGTTATGTCTCCCTGGATTATTAAATATTGTAATATGGAATGGCGGTTATGGAAAGAATTAGAGGGGGGGGTGGCAAGGGATGAGTGTTATAGAATGTGAAGAATGGGCAAGAGAGTGGAGGGTGCCCTAATGCCCTACCTATTATATGCGGATGATTTGGTGTTGTGAGGCGAATCTGAAGAGAGTTTGAAAGGATTGGTAGAGATTTGGCAGGGATATGTAAAGGAAGGGTTTGAAAAGTAAACGTGATAAGAGTAAGGTTATGATGATGATCGAGGACCAGTCCTCAGTTGTGAAGTCTATGTAGGATGGGCAGCAGCTGGGAACAAGTGTCCGAGTTTAAATTCTTAGAGCATATGTGTGGATAAAAGGGACGGAATGATGCAGGAGTGTAAGTAAGGAAAGTTGTGAATGGCAGGTAAGTGGGTTTTGCAAATAAATCCTTGGAGTGAGACTGTAAGGGGACTTAAGCCTTGATGTGCGCTAGGGTCTTACATGAGGTATATTGTTACCATGTGTTAATGTATATTAGTAGTGAGACTATGGTCTGGAATAAGAGGTATAGATCTAAAGTTACAATGTGTGCAGAATGGACAATCCTTAGGGGCGTTGTTAGGTTTGTAAGAATTGATTTAAAATGAGGAATGGAACATATTAGAGAGTTTGTGTGGTATGAAGAAAGGTAAATGAGAGAATAAATGAAGGGAGGTTGTGATGGTTTTGGTCAATGTGGAAAGGCATGATTTATGCAGGATTGCTAATATAAGCTGAGTGAGTGTGAATGGTGGGAAGCGCAACGGCCCGGCTGGAGGCTTGAAGAAAAAGTTGGATTGAGTCAGGAAGAGGAATGCCTGGAAGAGAGAAAATTGTGAGTTTTGGCCAGATGCGAGGAATAGAGGTGACAGATAGGAGTGCAATGGCGGGGTTTTGTGGGGGTATGGTTGTGGTACACCTGGTCAAGGGATGAACCCCACATTGAACGAGATGCCATAGTGAGGGTCCTCCGTCGGCAAGTCCCGTGAAGCTCTCAGAGATATTTTTAACTGCCGAAGAGTTCTCACTAAAAAGGTATAAAGGGGGCTGTGAGGCTGGGCTTTTCTTTTCAACTTGTCATATTCTTCTACTACTTTTTCTGTTCCGGTGCATGTCACGCATCTTACCTCCAGTCTTGGAAAGAATAATACTAAGAAGAAGAAGAATAAGAAGACGAGAATAAGAGAAGAAGAATAAGGGAATAAGAAGAAAGAATAAGAATAAGAAGAAAGAATAGATAAGAATAATTAATAATAATACTAATTAATAAAATTCTACTAAATGTGTAAGTATATATATATATATATATTATATATATTATATATATATATATATATATATATATATATATATATATATATATTATTTATATATATATTATAATATATATATATATATTATATATATATATGTTAAAGAAAGAACATATAATAAGAAGGTAAAGAATTAACTGCCTTCTCTGGGATTGAACCACCGCATTTGCGCGTGAGGACAATATGCCCGGTGCTATACAACTGAGCCATCTTCCAACCCAAAAGGTTGGATTATGGCTCACTTATAAAGAAACCGAGTTCCCTGTCAAGGCCGACATCACCAGGTGTCCAGCCTGTCCTACCTCTCGTTCTTTATATTTTAGAAGGTAAATATTGGCATAATAATCGCCATTAGATAAGATGTTAAAGAAGGAACATATAATAGAAGGTAAAGATTACTGCCTTCTCTGGGATGGAACCCGCTTGTTGCGCGTGAGGACAATATGCCCGGCTTGCCTATACCACTGAGCCATCCTCCAGCCAAAAAACTTGGATTCAAGAACACATTATAAAGCAACCGAGTTCCGTCCAAGGCGACATCACAGGTGTCCAGCCTGTCCTATCTCTCGTTCTTTAATTTTTAGATTAAATAATGCATAATAATCGCAATTAGATAAGATGTTTAAAGAAAGAACATTATAATAAGAAGGAAAGAATTAACTCCCTTCTCTGGGATTGAACCACCGCATGTGCGCTGAGGACAATATGCCCGGTGCTATACAACTGAGCCATCCTCCAAGCCAAAAACTTGGATTCAAGAAACAGTTATAAAGAAACCGAGTTCCCGTCAAGGCGGCATCACCAGGTGTCCAGCCTGTCCATATCTCCTCTTTCTTTATATTTAGATGGTAAATATTCATAATATAATCGCAATTAGATAGATGTTAAAGAAAGACATATAATAAGAAGGTAAAGAATAACTGCCTTCTCTGGGATTGAACCACCGCATGTTGGCGTGAGGACAATATGCCCGGTGCTATACAACTGCGCCATCCTCCAACGCCAAAAACTTGGATTCAAGAACACTTATAAAGCAACCGATTCCTCAAGGCGACATCACCAGGTGTCAGCCTTGTCCTATCTCTCGTTCTTTTATATTTTAGATGTTAAATATTGCATAATGATCGCAATTAGATAAGATGCTAAAAAAGAACATATAATAAGAAGGTAAAGAATTAACAAAATGCCTTCTTCGGATTGAACCACTTGTTCATGTTGCGGTAGGACAATTGCCCGTGCTATAACAACTTGAGCCATTCCTCAAGCAAAAAAACTTGGATTCAAGAACACTTATAAAGCACCACTCCCTTCAAGGCGACATCACAGGTGTCCAGCCTGTCCTATCTCTCGTTCTTTATTTATTTTAGATGGTAAATATTGCATAATTTAATCGCAATTAGATAAGATGTTAAAAAAAAGAACATATATAGAGAAGGTAAAGAATTAATGCCTTCTCTGGGATTGAAACCCACCGCATGTGCGCGTGAGGACAATATGCCCGTTGCTATACAACTGAGCCATCCTCCAAGCCAAAAAACTTTGAGAATTCAAGAACACTTATAAAGCAACCGAGTTCCGTCAAGGCGACATCACCAGGTGTCCAGCCTGGCCTATCTCTCGTTCTTTATATTTTGATGTTAAATATTGCATATAATCGCAATTAGATAAGATGTTATAAGAAAGAACATATAATAGAAGGTAAAGAATTACTGCCTTCTCTGGGCAGTTGAACCACGCATGTTGCGCGTGAGGACAAAATGCCCGGTGCTATACAACTGAGCCATCCTCCAGCCCAAAAAACTGGATTCAAGAACACTTATAAAGCAACCGAGATCCCTTAAGGAACGAGGGTAAGGACATGCTGGACACCTGGTGAATGTCGCCTTGACGGGGAACTCGGTTGCTATATAAGTGTTCTTGAATCCAAGTTTTTGGCTTGGAGGATGGCTCAGTTGTAACGCACCGTGTTTATTGTCCTCAGGCGCAACATGCGTTGGTTCAATCCCAGGAAGGCAGTTAATTTTTTACCTTCTTATTATATGTTCTTTTCTTTTTTAACATCTTATCTAATTGCGATTATATGCAATATTTTACCATCTAAAATATAAAGAAAAGAAGAGTAGGACAGCTGGACACCTGCGTGATGTCGCCTTGACGGGAACTCGGTGCTTTATAAAGTGTTCTTGAATCCAAGTTTTTTGCTTGGAGGATGGCTCAGTTGTATAGCAACGGGCATATTGTCCTCACGCGAACATGCGGTGGGTTCAATCCCAGAGAGGCAGTTAATTCGTTACCTTCTCTTATATTTCTTTCTTTAACATCTTATAATAATGGCGATTATTATGCAATATTTACCATCTAAAATATAAAGAACGAGAGAAAGGACAGGTGACACCTGGTGATGTCGCCTTTACGGGAACTCGGTTGCTTTATAACTGTTCTTGAATCCAAGTTTTTTGCTTGGAGGATGGCTCAGTTGTATAGCACCGGGCATATTTTCCTCACGCGCAACATGGCGGTGGTTCAATCCGAGAGAAGGCAGTAATTCTTTACCTCTTATTCATATGTTTTCTTTAACATCTATTATTCTAATTGCGATTATTATGCAATAATTTACCATCTAAAATATAAAGAACGAGAGATAGGACAGGCTGGACACCTGTGATGTCCCTGACGGGAACTCGGTTGCTTTATAAGTGTTCTTGAAATCCAAGTTTTTTGGCTTGAAGGATAGCTCAGTGTTATAGCACCGGGCATATTGTCCTCACGCGCAACAGGCGGGGTTCAATCCCAGAGAAGCAGTTAATTCTTTACCTTCTCATAATATGTTCTTTCTTTAACATCTTATCTAATTGCGATTATTATGCAATATTTACCACTAAAATATAAAGAACGAGAGATAGGACAGGCTGGACACCTGGTGATGTCGCCTGAACAGGGACTCGGTTTGCTTTACTCAAGTGTTCTTGTCCAAGTTTTTTTGGGTTGTGAAGATGGCCTCAGTTATAGCACCGCGGCATTACTCTCGACCTCACGCGCAAATTGCGGTGCTTCATCCCGAGAAGGCAGTTCAATCCTTTTACCTTCTTTATGTTCTTTCTTTAACATCTTATCTAATTGCGAATATATCAATATTATTATTAAAATATTAAAGAATCGGAGACTAGTTCTGGACACCTGGTGATGTACGCCTTGACGGGAATCGGTTTGCTTTATAAGGTTCTTTAATCCAAGTTTTTTGGCCTGGAGGATAGCTCAGTTGTCATAGCCCGGGCATATTGTCCTCACGCGCAACATGCGGTTGTTTCAATCCCAGAGAAGGCAGTTAATTCTTTACCTTCTTATTATATGTTCTTTCTTTAACATCTTATTCTATTGCGATTATTATATATATATATATATATATATATATATATATATATATATATATATATATATATATATATATATATATATATATATATATATATATATATATTATATATATATATAATATATATATATATATATATAGTTATATAGTAATATTATATAGTTTTTTATATAATTTTACTTTCACAGCCAAAGTTATAATTATTGATTTATTTAAATATGCAATTGTTGTTCTTATAAAGACTTCATTGAGAGCGGTTGTTTTTCTTTTTAATCTCAATGGTAGCAGAGCTTAATTGGAAAAAAAATGAAGAATATGGCTGAATCAGAAAAAGAAAAAAACTAAAGAAGACTAAGGAGAAGAAAGCTACAACAAAAGGGAAGGAGACTACAGAAGGGAAGGAGACTACGGATAAGAGAAGAGGACTTCAGAAGAGGAGACAACGAAAAAGGATGAAGACTACGGAAGAGAAGAGGACTTCAGAAGAGAAGGAGAGTGAGAAAGAATGGAGGGGTCCAACGGGAATCAGCGGAGTGGACGGCAAGGCTGTGGTGGTGAAACATGGAAGCTCTATTAGAGAGATGGATGGGATGCATATTGCAAGAATTGGAAGAGAGCTGGAAGAGAGGAAAGATGAGGGAAGTGAAGAGAGATCAGAAGAGTTGGAGAAGTCTGAAGCGAGTAGAGAAGAGGATATGGAGAGAGATGATTTTGATCGGATTAATGAAGAAGGGGAAAGGGGAGAAGAAGAAAGAGAAGGGGAAGAAGGGAGAGAAGGAGTAGGGGAAGGAGAAGGGAAAGGGGGAGAAGGAGAAGGGAAAGAAAAAGAAGGGAGAGAAGGAGAAGGGAGACAAGGAGTAAGGGAAGGAGAAGGGAAAGGGGGAGAAGGAGAAGGGAAAGAAGAAGAAGAAGGGAGAGAAGGAGAAGGGAGAGAAGGAGAAGGGAAAGAAGGAGAAGGGGAAGGAAAGAAAGAGAAGAAGGAGAAGAAGAAAGAAGGAGGAGAAGGAGATGGAAAAGGAGAGAAGAATCTAACAGAAGCCAAGATGGAAGAGAAGGCTCCAACCGAAGCCAAAAAGACTGATGAAGAAGGTTCCAGCAGAACCAAAGAAGAAGGATGATAAGATCTACGGACCTATAAAAAAAACGATAGAGAAAAAATTGGTTTAGATATAAAAGTGTCTATGGCTATATGTGTAATGTATATATATATAGTATATAGTAATATTAGGGTCATGTCAATTTTTTCTTACGTTCTTTGGTGAAGTTTTTGTTAATAATGAAAGTTTAAAATTTAACCCAAGGCAAGAAAAATAAGTTATTCAATTATTCTACAGTATTGGTGAAGCTTCGATAAATTTTAATTCTTTTCTTTTTAATTTTTATTTATATTTTAAGTTTTTTTAAACAATTTTATTTAATTATTAACTGTATTGGTGCTAAAAAAAAGGTTCAAAATTGTTCTTCAGTATTTTATTTATTGTTCTTTATGTTTCTTATGGTATTTAATTACATTACATTAAACCAAAGAGGAATTAAATTCAATAACTAATTGCGGGAGGTAACATAAATCATTATTTTTAATGAATTGATTTACTTAGATAGGTTCGTAACTCTCTGTT
>JABUQX010066345.1:0-12501 GCA_015478945.1 Trachelipus rathkii
TATATATATATATATATATATATATATATATATATATATATATATATATATATATATATATATATATATATTTTTTGAATTGAGTAATAAATGAGATTAATAATAAAAAAGTTATATCATTTGAATCTCTTTTCAGAGCACCCTGGATTTTGATTCATGGAAAACTTGACAAAAGATTGATATTAAACAAAAGGAATTTAATCTATGAATATACTTTTGATAAATTTTATATTTTGCAATCATAACAATATATCCAAAATTGAATTATTTTTAAAAATTAAAATTTTTATAGTTTCCGAGTTGAGAATATCTTATGTTGATTCAATGATTATGGTATTTGCAAAGAGATAATTTCAATAATACTAATAAGTTTAGTATAAAGTGTAAAATCTTCCACTAATTAGCTTTAATTATGATTTTGAAATTTTTTTTTATGTACTTCAGAAAAATAACACTTCTCACCAAAATTCCTAGAAGTTTTTCTGCCACATCAACATTTGCGATTTTGTTATTAAACTGATCATGCTGATTGATGAAATGATGTTAAAAATTCTTAACAATTACCAATTTTTGTGTGACAAGGGAAAGTTTAAATAATACCGGCAAATATAAACAAAAAGGGCTCATTTCAAATTTAATACAGGGAAATATTAAAAATGCTATTCAAAAATAATGTATATATATATATATAAATAGTATATAGGTATATATGTATATATAAATATATATAAAAAAAAAATATATATATATATATATATATATATATATATATATATATATATATATATATATATATATATATATATATTGATTTAGTGTATGTATAAATTTATATATATATATATATATATATATATATATATATATATATATATATATATATATATATATATATAATATACATATATATAATGAAATGTATTTGGTTGGGATGGTTTAAACCATTTGGTTTAAACCACATAAAAAACCAATGGTTTAAACCATAAAAAACCATGCATAAAATATTTTAAAAATGTATTTATTAATGGTTTTCTTTAGCATGTTGATATGGTTTTCTCAATTTTTCAATCAAAGAGTAACTGAAAGGCAATAAAAAATTTCTGCTGATTTTACATTAGAGAATGATTATATATATATATATATATATATATATATATATATATATATATATATATATATATATATTTATATATATATATATATATATATATATATATATATATAATATATAAATGTATATATATATATATATATATATATATATATATATATATATATATATATATATATATATATATATATATATATATATATATATATATATATATATATATATATATATATATATATATATTTGTAAATTTAACATGTTTAAAACATGATTCTTGTTTCGAGCTCTTGGAAATTCATTTTCTACCCATCGATGCCACATTTCAAAAGATTATAATAAAACTCATTTGTGGAGTGTCTGGCCACAGCATCAACCAAGATAGAAGGCAATGACTGTAAACTAAGTGATGATGTTTATATTTGGAAAAATATGAATATGGAGCTAGAACAGCTTAATCCACCACTCAACAGACAAGATTTAAAACAAAAGTAAAAAGGAGGTATCATCAGGCAGTAACAGAAGCTCACTTATTGGCATATATTTTTAACCCAAGATATCAGACCACAGTACTTCCAGAGGATGAGTATTCAAAAGCAGTGGAATTTATGGAATAAAATTGAGCAAATTCTCCTCCATTTCATAAAAGTTACCTATTTGATGAGTCTCTGTTGTCAGCAGTGACTCCTTCATCTTGGTACAGATCTCTCAAAGAAAAATTAGATGAGAAGGTCATATATAAAATAATAAGTATATTGTCAGCAACTTCATCAACTGCTAATGTTGAAAGGGTATTTTCAACTTTTGGACTTGTGCACAGCAACATTAGAAATAGGTTGGGAACAACTAAAGCAGGGAAATTAGTTTTCATAAAATTCTTTAATGATTATTTCAGTTTCGACTTTTAATGATGAATCTCTCTCTCTTTCTCTCTCTTCTATATATATATATATATATATATATATATATATATATATATATATATATATATATATATATATATATATATATATATATATATATATATATATATATATATATATATATATTCCTAGTATTTAAATATAAAGGTAAATAAGAATTCATTAGTATATCATTATAGGTTAATTTGAATAAACTTTTCTTTATGCGTTTTTTTTTTTTTTTTTTTGGTGAAATAATAAAGTATAACCTTTTTTTTCAGATAGAGTTTATATATTATAATATACCTCTTATTTTTTACTTATGAGTTTATGTAAAACTCAAAAAATAATAATAATTTTATACCAGTTTACAGTTATCAAGAAAATTTGAAATTTAAGAATCTAAAGAAATTTATTAAGGAATTTTAAAATGTGTTAGCACATGTGTATAACAGTTTCCAGTAGTGATTTTTTGCCTTTAAAATCTATTAAAACCAATAAAAACCACATTAAAACCATCAAAATAGCATAAAAACCCAAAAAAAAAACCATTGGTTTATTTGGTTTATTTAAAAACAATGGTTTTATTTTTTTCGGAAATAAACTCCACCAACCTATAATTATAAATATATATATATATATATATATAATATATAATATATATATATATATATATATATATATATATATATTATCAATAAGGCATTAGAGTAACTGACCTCTTATCATTCTCATATCTCTAATTAGGGCAAAGAACACCTAGTTATTTTCAATGAAACAAAAAAAGATCTGTTCATTCATAATTCTAGATACAATCTTCCAGACGTCTATAATATAAGATTCTCGAACACACGCAACTCAATCGTTCTTTTGTTCTAAATATTCTGTGAGCTTCCTTTTCTTATTATATTCCTTATATACTAAGAAGGATCAAACCGCCTCTATTTAATACGTTCAAGGTTAGGCCGAAAAGTCACCTTGAGTGTTTGTTTTCTATAAAGGAACTTCATCCGTTCATGAGAGAGTGGATCCACTCATACAATTCTTCTTGAAAGATATGATTCTTGTTTTTTTTTCCTCATCACCAATACAAGAGCTCTTACTGATCCTTTTAATCCTCTGAAAGTCATTATCTCAGTGGACACTGCTCTTATGTGTCTTTTTGTAACATACCTAGGTTGCCTCTGGCACCTCATCTCTCTTTGAGGAGAACTTGTGTAACTTCCATTTAATTCTATCTATCTCCAGCTATTATTTGCCAAACTTTCTTTTTCTAAACTGCGCTTGTAGTAAGGGTCACATATGCAAGTATGACATTGTACCAATGACAATGTTAAGGAGCGGCATAACTCATACCAAGGGGAAACAAGAATTTCTCATTTTTCAGAGTCATGTAATATTAACTCGTTAATTCCAAATTCCGAAATGCGTCTTAACTACTTAATCAACTAATTCGTATAGAATCCGCATACCCAAATAGTCTCATCCAAGCAATAACGTTGGCCTTTAGGTACCATTTGATATCTAAAGGTCTCAGTTAAGAAGATTCCTTCGAACCTTTTTTTACAATATGCCCATAGCACTCCACTCAGGTTTCATACACTTGGTATCTAATTTTTTAAATATGCAGATGTTCATAATAATCATTTTCATTTGTTGACATCCTCTAGTCAAGTCTCATACAATTCCTCCTTTAAGCGACTTATATAATCACTGCATCCTAAACTCTCTCTCTATCTCTCTCTCTCTCTCTCTCTCTCTCTCTCTCTCTCTCTCTCTCTCTCTCTCTCTCTCTCTCTCTCTCTCTCTCTCTCTCTCTCTTCTTCTCTCTCTCTCTCTCTTATCCTAAGCTGTTAGTGTGACATTGTTCTTCATCACTCCTTTCCTCACAGTCTGTAGAGCCCCATAATACACCTCATACAAGCACAAACACTCGATAAATTATGCATTCTTCAATTTAAAAAAATAATAATTTACTGTATACTATTCCAAAAATAAAGTACATTATTTATTATCCAATATTTATGTATAACTCATTCGTGGCAACGACTATGGATTTATCATTCTAGGTCGCAACATATAGCAGTTCTAACTCCCGATGGGATTTCTTCTTTACTTTTCAATAGGATCTTTATTTATCATCTCGTACAGCATATAGATTGATCGTTAATGTAGATTTAATTATATATATAATATATATTATAATATAATATATCATATATAATATATATATATATATATATATAATATATATATTATATAATAATAATATATATATATATATATATTATATATATATATATATATATATTATATATAATATATATAATATATATATAAATATATATATATATAGTAGTGATGCCCCCACGGTTTGAGGCGAGAACCCAGCCTTTCGACATGAAGGAAATAGAAGATATTTGCTTTAAAAAACCTGAATATAATTTGTATTATTATGCGGATATACAAGGAACGAATCCGTGGTAAATTTCCGAAGTCTGTAGGATTGTATATAGAGGGGGGTACCCCCGAGAGCGTAGGCCCGCTACGGCGCCTCGCGTTATATAATAATACCCTTTTGGCTTTCCAAACCCGAAGAATGAGTTAAGCCTAACGAGAGAGTTGGTTCGAAGCGGTGATTGACGTAATTCTCGTCGAAGACGAGATTAACGTCACACGCGCGAGTGCGCGCATGCGCATACAAGCATACAATTCATTATTATTATTATTACTCGAAGAAGTGATTTCCGAAGGAAATCGAATCTGAGTCGGAAAACGATCCCTGTAAGGGATCGTATCGTATCTCCGAACTCGGATATTTCCGCCGAGGTTTCTTCTTGCCATCGGTTCTGAGTCCACCATCATTATCTAGCAAACATGGGTTAGAGTTACGTATGCTTTCAAACTTGGGTATAATGTTCTATGAAGGTTGAAAAACTGATCCCACGCGATGTTTTGGTGACCGGTAGTCACCCTAAGGGGTGTTGCCCCCCTTAGCGTCAAGGTCAAATTCGTCCTGAAAACCAGGTTAGGCTTAACGTATTGGGCTAAAATTTGAATGTGAGTTATATGATGACGTAATCTCGTCGGAGACGAGATTACGTCACTCTGCGTCCCCCATGCCATAATGGGGGAGCGCTGCCCCCAAAAAAGAAAAAACAATTAAAAATGATCCATGAGAAGACTGAAACTTGGAGACAGGGTTGAGGATTCGGAGTCGGAGACGGAGTTTGAGTTGGATTCGGAGACGGAGTCAGAGTTGGGTTTGGTTTCGAAGTCCATGGACCCCACCGGAGGGGGTCTCCAGTTGGAAAAAAAAAAGAAGAAGAAATGCATGGAATGCAAAACAGAGGAAGAAGAAAGGAAGAATGAGGAAGGAAGAAGAAGAAAGGAACGAAGGAGGAGGAAAAGGAGGAATGAGGAAGGAAGAATGAGGAGAAGGAGCTGAGGGGAGCCGGCACCGTTGCTGGAGCCACTGCGGTGTCAAGTTAATAAAACATTTGTGTAATGATACACTATTTGTTCTTTATATACGGTGTTATTGGATCGGTAGATTTCGAAAATAATGGTTTCAGAACCATCGAGAGCACATATAAAAAAATAAATAAATAAATAAATAAATAATAAAGATTTACATTACACTTTTTATGTTTTATAACTTACAAATTTACGTTTTTACCATACCCTAAAGGCAGTATTCACTAAATCAAACCCCAGTCCAACCCAGCATATCCAACCTCCCTGCCTGAACCATCTGTGATCTATTGGATCTATTGATTTAAGGTCACATTTTAGTATCATTTTTTTGGAATAACATAACATAAAATCAAGTTCTTTATACAAGAATATCAGACCAATATATGCTGGAACCGTACGAAAAGTTTTTCCGCATTTTAATAAAGCTTTACTTAAGCATCCCCATCATCTGAACTCAAGAAAAAAAAATAATGTACAACTGACAAAAACTTAACTGTCATCTTAAACAGGACTAAATCGGTCAACATTACAAAGTTTCAAGCACCTATCAGCAGTAAAGTAACTAACATAGCATCAAAAACGTAACTTATTATTCACACTTGGTCAAGCATATCTCTACATAACAATGTTAATTTACACTGACAGGTAAATATTTAATTAACACCTAAATTTACTATAACCTTTGTAATTATCATAGATAGCCGTGAAAGTATGCTAACGAACAAAAGTTTTCCTATTATAAAGCTAACATGATTGTAAAACATGAAACTAAGAAATATAAATATACAACGACAAACCTGACACATCTTAGGTAAGAATAAACAGCTAACCTTAAACAAAGATCCACACTTAACAACAGTAAAGTAACTAACAAGACTCACAAAAAACACATTCCATTCACGCTTTAATCAAAAACATACTCCAACATGACAATGTTAATTTTACATTAACATAGTAATAAATTAACAAAAAATTTTAGCATAACGTACCTAATCAGCATAATGCCTAATGGGTAAAGACAACAAACAAAGTAAAGGTTTTACTCTCTGTAAAGCTAACCTTATGAACATTTACATACTTAAACACAATACTCACACACACACAACACACACACACACACACACACACACACAACACACAACGATGAATAAATAGCCATCATCATCAATGTAGCAATTAATCGAACATACGAGGGAAGTAAACAATTTTCGTATTTAATAAATCTAATTTTTCATGAAAAAGCGTTATAAATATAAATACATAAAAACATATAAAATACATAAAAATATAAGTTTATTTTAAAATATATTAATCTCATCTGATCAGCGAACATAGGATTCAAGTTGGTACGTTCTATATACTCTCTATAAGATTCAATACCCTTTGAAGAATGTAAAGTAATAAATGTCTTCAGCAACACTAAAACCATTTTTCCGGCATATGTCGATTCAGCAGAACTCATTCTCTCATACAAGAGAGAAATGTAAACTCATCCAAGCTGATAGTTATTTACGCACTCCTGTATACCTGCATTATACGGGAACCCACATGTTTCGGTGTAAAATTCGTAGATACACGTGAGCTATAATGTATTTAAGATCATCGAGTTGTCAACATCGGTTAAGATGCGAAACTGTTAATTTGTTCGTTTTTTATTTTAAAGCAACGCTGTAATAATTTCAGGTGTTCGAACTGTGAAACCTATACATGTGCGATAGAAGGTCACACAATCGACGGGTTTCCAATATTGGCGTACCTCAAGGGTTTTAATATTGTCACATGACGAGAAAACACAACGTCTATTCAATTAGAACCACTTATGTTGTCCTCCCCAGCTATGATATCTTCACCTAAAAAACCCGTTGATCCTCGGTAAACAAACACTTATCCTCTACCCATGTAGCAGCGATGTCGATAATCTTGATGAAATCCCATCGCACAAACCGAATAATAGGTCTATTATTTGACGCCTTTGGCAGAAAACTACAAGCAACCGTAACGACTGGCCATTCTTGGTTTTTACGAATTAAATATAAAGACACATCATTGGGAATAACGAAGCTCTTCGTGAAGATATCAACAACATGAAGATATCAACAACAAACGTGGAGATGCGGGGAGATTGTCATCGTACCATACGCGGAAAAAATGTCCTACTGAGGGAAATCGTATGCGTAAACAACCCCTTATAGGTAATGAGTTCTTTCTTTCAGCCATATCAGAAAGAAAGTAAACAAGAAACAACACCATGAACGAACCATAATCAGTTCAAAAAGGGTAAATATATTCCTCGCTAGACAACAGCAAACAACAACATACAACAACAACAACAACCAAACAACAAACAACAACACAACAACAACGACCTAGTACAAAAATAAGTTCTTTAATATACAACCAACGAAATATAATGGCTAACGTAACCAAAATTGTTTTCAACGTTTAATTAAAGCTCACATAGCTTTAAACCGGAAGAACTAAGGAATAATACTGTAACAAATAACAAAAATCTAACACACCTTACGCACGCATGAATAAACTTAACATTAACAAAGTTCCAATCTTAACAACAGTAAAAGTACCTACCCCAGCGTTACAAAGACGTAACCTATTCACACTTTTTCAAGCATATCCTCTAACATATCATTGTTAATTTAAACATTAACACTATTGTTTACGTACATCTCGAGTAATCATTTCGGATAAACCATAAGCACAAAAAATGAAGTTCTTTATATATACTAACCACGAATATAAGGTTAACATTACAATGTTTCCACAATAATAAAGCGATAACATAGCATCATATGAACTAAGGAAAATAATGTCAACGACAAACTTAACACAACTTACGCACTAATATTAAACAGTTACCATTAACAAAGTTCCCACACCTTAACACTTGTAAAGTGTACACTAGCATTTGGCGTACAAAACGTAAACGCTATTCCATACTTTTTATAAGTTCTATATCTATTACTGTGCCCACGAAACGATATATGCTTACGGAACACAAGTTTAGGCTCAATAAAGCTAACATGTCATACACTGAACTAAGAATATAATTGTCATTCAAACGTAAACATAACCTCACGTAGCAATGAATAATAGCTAACATCCGAAAATTTCCTACTTAGTCAAAGGTAATGTAAAGCTAACAGGTCACACAATACTCGATATGTTCCAGGCTTTTCGAGCATATTAGCAGCAAGATTTAAGCCACCGCTACTATCAACAAAAATATTCCCTTAACAAAGTGACACATGCTATCAAAGATGCGCACCATTTTGAAAACATGAATTGGCCCACTATCTTCAATATCACAGTGTCATCTTTCGAGTATAACACAATTTGCTATGAAATAAACGTAGACATTATCAAAAGTCTAGGGCAAAACGACTACACATTACTCAACAAAAAAACCTTAACCTATGGCTCACCGTTTCTAACACATTCATCGGTCAGTTTTAACAAGTAATATCCTTACAAAAAACTCATCCATTTTCTCTAACAAATCTGTGCCTAACATACTAGCGTATTGAATAATTCCGCTAACATCCTGAAAAATTCCCCACTGATCAAGGTAAAGTAAGCTAACCAGGTATTACAATACTCGGAAATGTTCCCACTTTTCCAGCATTTCTGCAACAGGTAAGACGTATTATCTAACAAATTCCCCTTAAAAAAGTGGCATTCTATCAAAGATACATGCATCTTGAACTATGAATTGACCACTTTAATATCTTCATCAAAGTGTTTCTCACTCGTCTCGAGTATCAACAATCATTTTGAGCTATGAATAATGCGGTAGACATTAGCAACAATTCTCGGACACAACCCTAAACCCATTACTCAACAAAATCTTAACATAGCCTCACGTTTCTTCTAACATATCATCGCCAGTTAACACAGTAATAATATCTCACAAAACTCATCATTTCTCCACCAAATCAGTGTTAATTTCACCCAGTCATAGTAATACTTACCATAAACGTAACCCTAACTTACGAATTAAACAGCTTTTCAATTAACCGAACGAGTAATCTATAATAAAGAGCAAACACATTCACGCTCCCAAGAGAACCCAACCAATGGGATTCACCCCATTGAAGGGTGTGCATTTCCTGAGAGTGGGAATCACCCCGAAGGGGTTGTTAGGAGCGGGTTTTAAGGGGGGGTCTCAGCCCCGCAGGGCTGAGACCCTTTCCGCACCATTGCCTCCTCGCCTTCGGAGGGGTAAAAACCGCGCTTACACCCCTTCGGGGTGATCCCACTCTCCGGATTCACACACCCTTCAATGGGTGATCCCATTGGGCTTTTCTTTTTGGAGGTGATGGTTTTTGCTTTAGATAGTCTTGGTTAATGAAAGCTGTTTATTCTCAAGTTAGGTACGTTATGTTAAATATTACTATACTGGTGAAATTAAACACTGATTGTTGGACGAAATGACAATAGTTTTGTACCGCCACTACCTCTCACACCCTCCGTGGTTACCACCACCATACGGAGGCGACTCGCACTCAATGTTTCCACGAGCAACGTGAGGCACTCACCACTGTTAGATTTTGTTGATCCCACACGACTTAGGCTTTTGTCCCGACACCACCGCACACATTTTGCTAATGTCACACCACCCGCTTTTCATAGCTCACCACACAACCCATGATGTTATATCTCGAGACGATGTGACACTTTGATGACGATAGTGCATTCATAGTTCAAAGATGCATGTAATCTTTGATAGATGATGGGCACAGCTTTTGTAAGGGAATTTTGGTTACCTCCGTAGAGATACGTCTTAACCACGCCTGTGTGGCAGAAATCCGCCTGGCCACCCCCAGTGGTAACCCATGTTCGCCCACCGTCATTGATGACCCTGTCACTACGTTTCGATGAAACTCGCCCGCCGCTTGAGACCGCCGCCGAATTCCTTCCACGCCGCATTTGCGCAGAATTCCTATCGACGATAACGCTACGGCTATGTTAGCACCAGATTTGTTAGACCCCCCGAAATGATGGCTTTTTGCCCTCCCCCCACCGATATTACTCGCGGCGGCAGCATCTCCACTGGACGCATCGACGCTGGGTCATGACTCGCGACCCATCGGTTCACCACGCCTTTTTTGGCTTTGAGTAATGCCTTTACCGGCTTTTGCCCCCCCTAGACCCCCCTCTTTCGGATAGATGCTCCTACGTCCTTCACTTTCAAGGCTCAATGATGTTTTACCCCCCCCGACACATTGACACTTCTCCCCAGATTGTAGATAGTGTCAATTCATTAGTTCAACCCCCCCAAGGTGGACCCTCTTTGATAGATTTGGTCCCCACTCCTCTCGCTCTACAGCCGCACTTTGTCCTACCGATATCGGCTTTAATCTGCTTGCTAATATCTCGAAAAGCGGGACATATCGAGTATTGGTGTGCACCTGCTTAGCTACATACCTTTGATAAGTAGGGAATTTTCAGATGTTTAGCTTGATTATTCATGCGTGAGGTATGTTAGGCGTTTGCAAATTGATTATATTCTCAGTTCAGGTTATGACATGTTAAGCTTATTGGAAGCTAAAACTTTGTTCCGTAAGCATATCTTCGTGGGCCAGTATATATATATAGAACTTATTAAAAAGTATGAATAGATTACGTTTTGTACGCAATGCTAGTTTCTTTACTTGTGTTTAAGTGTGGAACTTTGTTATGTTTAATCTGTTTAATATTAGTGCGTATATGTTGGTGTTAAGTTTGTCGTTGGTAACATTATTTTCTTAGTTCATATGATTGCTATGTTAGCTTTATTATTTTTGGGGAAACATTGTAATGTTAACACATATATTCGCTGGTTAGTAAATATAAAGAACTCATTTTTTTTGCTATGTTTAAACCGAAATGATTACTCGAGCTGCTCGTAAATCATACGTGTCTGTAAAATTAACAGATATGTTAGAGAGATATGCTGAAAAAGTGTGAATAGGTTACGTCTTGTACGCTGGGGTAGGTACTTTACTGCTGTTAAGTATGGAACTTTGTTAATGTTACTTGTTTATTCGTGTGTAAGGTGTGTTAGATTTTGTTATTGTACAGTATATATTCTTAGTTCTGGTAAAGCTATGTTAGCTTTATTAACGTGAAAACAATGTTTACGTTAGCATATATGTCGTTTGGTTGGTATCATAAAGAACTTATTTGTACTATGTCCGTTGTTGCTTGTGTTGTTGTTTGTTGTTGTTTGTTGTTGTTGTTGTTGTTGGTTGTTGTTGTTGCTGTTTGTTCTAGCGAGAATATATACCCTTTTGAACTGATATGGTTCGTTTGTGTGTTGTATTCTTGTTTACTTTCTTCTGATTGGCTGAAAGAAAGAATCTCATTACCTATAAGGGTTGTTTACGCATACGATTTCCGTCAGTAGGACATTTTTTCGCTGTACTGGTACGATGACATCTCCCCGCATCTCCACGTCTGTTGTTGATATCTTCACAAGGAGCTTCGTTATTCCCAATGATGTGTCATTTATATTTAATCGTAAACCAAATGGCGCTCGTTACGTTGCTTGTATTTCTGCCAAAGGGTCAAATAATAGACCTTTATTCGTTGTGCTGATGGGTTCATCAAGATTATCGACATCGCTGCTACATGGGTAGAGGCTAAGTGTTTGTTATCCGAGAGATCAACGTTTAGTGAAATATCTAACATGGAAGACAACATAAGTGGTTCTAATAGAATAGACGTGTTGTTCTCGTCGTGTGACAATATTAACCCTTGAGGTACGCCAATATTGGAAACCCTCGATTGTGTGACCTTCTATCGCACATGTATCAGGTTTTTCACAGTTTACGAACACCTGGAAAATATTAAGCGTTGCCTTAAAATTAACAAACGAATTAACATTCGCATCTTAAACGATGTAGACATTACCTCGATGACTTCAATATACATAATAGCTCACGGTGTAGATGCCTACTGAACTATTTAACCCGAAACACTGTTGGGTTTCCTGCTCGATATCCCCGTCATATAATG
>JABUQX010066346.1:0-7500 GCA_015478945.1 Trachelipus rathkii
ACACAATGATTATTATATTTCTATTTTTTATTATCTATTCCAATAATCTAAGTATAACGATAAGTGGGTAGGTAATAATGAACAGGATATAACGGTACCTCCAATATAATGGTCAAATAAATAATAAAGAAATATGCGTCAGTGACATATTGATTCAAGAAATACGAGTGAATTATACGAACAGTCAAATTAAGATAGATGGAATTGAATTATTATATTATTTATTAATTAATGCCTTAATTAATAAATAAACAATAATTTATAGAATACTGACCACTATCTCTCGCTAAATTATATATAAGCAACTACCTAGGACTCGTCACAATCATATATACTCTACGACCTCAGAAAGCAGACATGTCCTGAAAGTAATTCGCGCTCACCAACGAACTAAATACTATATATGCGCCATCAGAGAAAAACTACTCCGAGAGTCCCCTCGGTCCGTGACCACTAACTCGAATACGACGTGGTTTTCCCTTATTAAAGTATAATATGGAAATAGTAAAAAACGTAATCACGTAGCCGAGGTCGTACCATATAGGGATTATCTTTACCTATTGTTGTGAGAAATTCTTTAGTAAACCGTATATAATATAATACGTTTTCCGATCAATAGAGATCAATTTTATATACACTAAAAATATAGAGAAAAACGTACGAGGTAATATCAAAGATGTGAAAGATACACGTTTAAATCTACATTCTAAATAAAGTTTAATTCGATAAAAGCCTTTTTAATAGAAGGATAAAAGCTGAATTTTTCCGATATCCGAAATTGCCAAGACACTACTAACCATAGCTATCACTAACTTTTTAGCTGATTCCACGATGAGAAGAGAGTATTCTATTTTACGACATTACACGCTATTAATGTGGATACGTGGATACGTTTGATAACGCGAATGCTACCATCTTAGCTATAAAAAGTCGGTTATATATATTCTATCACGTAATGAGATATTTCGTTTCGAAGGATACCATTATGCCTTATATCCTGCCAAAGAGTAATAATATATCAGCGAGAGTAATGGATATAAGGTGATAGCAAATTTCCAAAGCATGTTATCTATATATCACAGATGTTAGTTATTCTAGATTGTCCAATAATACTATAGGTAAAAACCGTAAACGCATATATACCTCACTATTTATTGTGCGATCATTACTTTGCACGTTCACTGATTTACCTTACCCAAATAAAAAATTACCATAAACGTCGAAGATTTATTAAGAAATCGATTTACTAATAATTATATTAAGGACCGTTTATTTAATTCGAGTAATTATACCTTTCAGCGCGTCTTTGGTTCTTAACGTGCCTGACTCTTGCCCTCAGCTTTTAATTAATCGAGAGGAAAGCTCGAAGACATCGGAAAATGCAAATGACGATATTTGTCACTCATGATAAACGTGCGACGTAACTCATAGCTGTACGTAAAAATAGCCCGAGAATTACAGTATGTTGGAAGGAGACTTTAAAAACATTGGTTAGTGAGTATGCTATCTAACAAACACTTGATCATGAATTCATAATGCACACTTGTAATGCTTTTATCGCACCATGTTTACTAACACTCTGATGATAATATATACTTTTATTTATGAGATGTCGACCAATCGTCATGTAAAACTCCTAGGAGCTTAATCTCATACGGCTGGATCTAATATACGCTATGATATTAAAATTTAATTATACATGTAGTATACAATGTATCATATATACACATTATATACATACGATCTGAACATAGTTCATGGTGTCTCATAAAAACGAGATCTAAATCTCTATTTATTAAATAATAAGAGCGAGTCTCCGATAAACTCTAAGACGAACCTAGAGTGCGTGTATTCTATCGTTCTCGTAAAAGGGCCTAGAATAAAGCTCTAAACCGTACACCGTAGATGATACATAACTTATTCACCCACAACCAGAGCTTACTCAGCTAGTAGTGAATAGATTAGATATATTACTGTAAATATGGCGTTTATATCCACCTAAGCACTATCCCGAATTTTGGACTGCCTTATAGAGCTCGCTAACTCAGTACCTATATATACGTATACGGTTTCTATGGAATACGAAAATGGTCGAATAGGGGTTAGTAGATGAAAAATAGCGGAAGCTAAATCTCGATGTTGAAATATTACGCCGTAATATTTCTTATTCACGACCGAGTTCTGAGTAAATATCCCTTTAATTATATTATTGGCTATAAAACCAATCGTCAAGCGCAATTAATAATAATTTACCGTAGAGAGTATTCGTTACGATTGGAACGTTGAATAAACTCGATGATCTAATTCAAAAACGTGCAAATTTTCTATTTAGATAATTTTTATTTGGAGACTTAATATATTTTCGAACTTTCTCGATATTTACACCTTTAAGTATATTACTCATTTACGAGATACATATTAAGTTATCTACGAAAGTTTAGTTATAGTCAATTTCCCTACCCTGCTAATAAAGAAATGAACTATATAAGTATATAAGTCATTAAGTGTATTGGAGCCCTCTTATGAGAGAGGGAATACGACCTATCGAGGATGAGAATTTTCACCCTTTCGAATAAGATCTTATCTTACTCGATCTATACCCGATAGAAAAATCATGATTTACTTAATTTTTAATTCGCAGATTAAAAATACGAATTAGTGCATCTATATGTATATAGGTCACTATTAAGATTAAATATAGTATACAAAATATTTATTAATATATGAGTAACAAGACAGCGATGTTAACGTACCTTAGCCTATAACTAGCATATAGTACGTATAGGTAGCATTGCCTTACGAGTAAGGCGCGTGCTGTAATAATGAAAAATATTAGGTAGGACATACAAAGTAGGGCAAATGATGAATGCCGTTGAGTATATATACTAAACTTATTTCGACTCGCTGGCGTACACGCATTACGTACGTTCGCCGTGGTTTTACCGGCAGAAAAACTGCCCAAAATAAAGTAATTCTAATGTAAAAATTGGAGAAATTATAATTATTAAACAAATGAAAGAAGATTATAATTAACATGATTACCGTATAATTATAATATATATATAGATATATACACTTAGTAATATAATAATAGGGCAATATAATTGGCCGAATGGTACTGCTATAACTTACCACTAGACTGTAATTGCGCTCGCTAACGTATATTTAGACAGTAGTTTTACACTGGCAGAAAAACCTGACCGAAAATAGAGTTGAGAGGATGAAAAGGGCGAGTCGATGAAATAAGGTGACTACGAAATAAATGGCGATGTTTTCTATTTCATGTAAGTATAAACAATAAATTAAGATACATATTTTCAGTATATTATTCTAAAATGTAACTCGTTATTTCTTATCGAATGAGCTAAGTTAATTATATATTCACAAATAACATAACTAATACGAGTTTTTACTTAGAGCTATACGAATCACATTATAAACTACGTTTTAATAAATAAACTTATTAAAATCTTTTTTTTAATTATATTTAATTTCGTTATGCCTTAACAACTATAGAGGTTCTCAAACTGTGTGACGCGTACTCACATTTGGTGCGCAGCTTCCTATCTAGGAGGTGACGCGAAAGTTGTGAAAAACATTTATTCATTAATTGGTATTGTATATCAGTTTATTTCAATTATTAAAATTTTTTAATATCAATTTGAATTTTCCAACTTTGTTAATGAAATAAATTTTAGTTATTTAGTTTATCTCATTATATCATTATATTATATATTATGATATATAGAGACCAATCCTGGTAATATATATATAGCTTTTGTGAGTGACGTAGCTGTTGATACAGTACTAAAATTTATTTTGAGACATAATTTATTTATGATATATAATGATAACCTTTTTAATTAATAAATTGGGAAGACTTTCTTTTTTATTTAGAATCTAACATAGGGTGACTTCGGCAAACTTAAATTAGTCAAGGGTGCTGAGCATAATCGATAAAAGTTGATAGAATCACACTTGAGCCTTTAACATATTTTTTAAATGCAGGACTTTATATATGAGTACAAGTTAATGTAGGGCTATCAATATAAAAAATAATATAAAATTTAATTTATAAATATTTAGTATTATAATAGTATAGTATAAGTAATATTTTCTTAATTTCAAAGCTTGCATAAAATCGATTATAAATGTATGATCTAAAGACCTGATATATATTCGCTAAAATAATCGATTGACATAGGTGTCGATCTGATAGGTGTCGATAATTTAGCATTGTTGATTTAGTGTGTAGATGGTTTGGACGAGTAGCAGAAAATTTTGTCAAATATTTTTACCTTTGAGAGAAATTATTTGTCGATGCTTTGAATAAATGGAAATGTCGTTTAATGTTCTGTCGATTCATTTTTCTGTCGACGATTGTGGTATCCCTCCAAAACGTTGCTAAAAGCCTGCTGCAGCGAACTCTACGAATCGAGGTTGCCGGATATCAAGACCTAACCTGCAAGTTCCCAAGTTCCCAAGTTCCCAAGTTCCCAAGTTCCCAGGGAAAGTAATACGAGGTAAGGGGAATGTTCCACATTTCAAAGACAATTTCGTTATTTGTTTTGTTCAAGAAAATTATGTTGAGGAAACTTAAAGAAAAAGACCTAATTCGATGCCGGTGGGGGCGTCGAAGTTTATTTAAATGAACTTTACATTTAGAATTCAAATTTTTCCAATAACAATAATAATAATAATAATAATAATAATCAAAAAAATTAAATGAAATAAAATCAAATCAAATAATAATAATAATAATAATAATAATAATAATAATAATAATAATAATAATAATAATAATAATAATAATAATAATAATAATAATAATAATAATAATAATAATAATAATAATAATAATAATATAATAATAATAATAATAATAATAATAATCTTTGTTGAAGGGTAATCGTTTCTTCAAGAGGTGCCTGTAAAGTTCCAGAGGTGTCTGTAAAGAAATTAAGTCATTACCATAAAAATAAACTGATTTTGGGATTTAAAAATATTATAATTACTATAAAATATTTTTATAATAAAACTATAAGTAATTTTCTCTAAAATAGTATTAAAATTACTATAAATTATTATAATGGTTAAAATTGAAGAAAAATTATTAGTGATAAATATATTCGTAAAAATTTACTCAAAAAATATTAAAAAGAATAAAATATTTTTCATAAAAAATAATAATAATAATTTAAGAATATTTACTTCCAAATGTTGGTAAAAACTGAAATTTTTTGCAGCTTGAAACTTTTAACACTTAGCTTTCATTTAAATAAGTGAGACTACATATATTCGGTATTCGACGAACATTTTAATGAACATTATAAAACAAACTGTCAAACACCTCATCCTCATGTGTGGATGGGTTATATAGAGACAAATTTCGCTATTCGGCCTTGGGTTTTCCTTATACACGAATGTTTTCCATCTCTTGACGGTAAAATAACATATCAAAGGATAATCCGTCTTCAAAAAGTCGCTGAAAAGTTCGTCAAACACCGAATGTTCTCAGCCAACTTAAGACAAAAAATAAGCTTACTTCTATTTCTGGGGTGGTCCTGTAGTTGCAACTCCTACATAAAGTGATTCCAAAAATTCTTGGAAATCTTCTGCGCATTTCTTAATTTCATCTTCAGTGGTATCTTTACCTACCTCTATCCCGCACGCTTGAAAGACCACTGTAATATATATATATATATATATATATATATATATATATATATATATATATATATATATATATATATATATATATATATATATATATATATGTTAGTGATGCAGGTAACCTCCGCATCCGCGGAGCATCCGCACTATTAAAGATCCGCATCCGCATCCGCATCCCGCATCCGCGCTTTGCTCTGCGGATGTTGCGCGAATATTTACTGTCGAGATTTGAAAAGAATTTTATAATAAAAATACTTAAGATGAATCTGAAAATGAAAATGAAAATGAAGATGAAGAAGGCAACTCAAAACGGCTTGATATTCCATATCATAATGTTATCAAAGACATTCCAACTCGCTGGAATAGTACACTTCATATAATGGAAAGAATGGTATTGCTCAAAGGACCTTTTGCTTCGTACGCCAGTTTGTATTCCAAAGTTAATATTTTTACTAATGTGGCAAATGACATCATATCACACTGCATTAAGCTATGAAACAATTTGAATAAACTACCAAAACAAATAGTGCCTCTACAGCTTCTATCTCCGATGTTATACCATTAATCTCAAAAGCTAAGGAAGCATTTTGAACCATCTTCAAATGAAAATGATGACGGTTTAAAAAAATAAAAGATGTAATTAAACTAGAGCTAGAAAAACGCTTTGGTTCTGTTGAAATTAATGACCTTCGTACTATTGCAACTTATTTAGATCCTTGTTATAAAGACAAGTTTTTTTGAAATACAATATTAGAACAAGTTAAACCGTCACTTTGTGTTGAAGTTGAAAACTTCAATCCGAACAGTCTATTTATTCGCCACCCATTAAAGGGAAAAAAACAAAATCTACAGAACCAGCGCCTTCTACAAGTAAATCAATAACAGATTCACTGGAAGAATTTCTACAGTCAGTAATGATGAAGAAACACACGCATTGCCAAGGATGTAGTGCAAATGATTGAAACTATCACCAAGAAAAACGACTGGATACAAATGATCCTATTAGTTGGTGAAAGTTAAGCAAAATGTTTACCTACACTTGAGTAAACTTGCAAGGAAATACTTGGCTTGTCCTCCAACGTTTGTTCCAAGTGAGAGAGTATTTAGCAATGCTGGGCTAATATAATATGATGAAAGAAAAAACTTTCAGCAGAAAAGGCAGAAAATTGATGTTTCTCAAGCACAACCGTCCTATATTTGAATTTCAATACTAATTGCAAAAAGTATATAATCCATTGTAAAATCTCATTCATTAAGGGCGGGCTGGAAAGAGGTTGGTGGGTTGCATTTGAGTTGGGTTCCCATCCCGTACCCTAGTAACACAATTATATTAATAGATTATGGCTAAAACTCGATATACAGTGCATATATATATATATATATATATATATATATATATATATATATATATATATATATATATATATATATATATATATATATATATATATATATATATATATATACTTTATATATATATATAAATATATATATATATACGGTATATATATATATATATATATATATATATATATATATATATATATATATATATATATATATATATATATATATATATATATATATATATATATATATATATATATATATATATATATATATATATATATATATATATATATATATATATATATATATATATTTATATATATATACTATATATATATATATATATATATATATATATATATATATATATAACATATAATAATAATATATCAAACATCATGCATCCGCGGATGACAAAATCAAACATCGCATCGCATCCGCATCGCGGATGCAGAAAAATGACATCTGCTGCATCAC
>JABUQX010066346.1:10000-15000 GCA_015478945.1 Trachelipus rathkii
AATAGATGATTTTTCTGCAGGTGATTTATTTAAGTCTATATATATATTTGGATAACCCTAGAATGAAATTAGTCGACTTGCATTAAAGATTTAGTTGCGCAAGCCACCTTGCTACCATTCACAACTTTCCTACTACACTCTGTATCATCCGTTCTCTTTTCACACAACAAATAGCCTAAATATTTAAACTCAGATGGTAATTCCAGTTGCCTACCATCCAACATGTTTTCACACCGCGAACTCCCCCTATTTACCACTATCTCACCATCCTTACTAATCTATAATTACTTTCAAACCCCTCCTCTTAAACACCCTGCCAAACCTATCAATCAATCCTCTCAAACCTCCTTTAGATTCACTACATAAAACCAAATCATCTGAATATAATAAGCAGGATACACTCTACTCTCTTCCATTTCCTCTCGGTCTAACTTCCTCCTCTAATTCTTTCATCACCCCATCAATATCCAAATTAAATTGACATGGAGACAACATATCTCTGCCTCACTCTATTATTAATATTAAACAATTCACACTCCATCTCATATTATTCTTACATGTGCTTTAGCATCAACATACACATATTTAATTCCAGAAGACTACCACCAACATCATAAATCATTAACACCTGTCACAGAGCTTCCCTATTTTTCCTGATTCCTGTCATACTCTTATATTGACTCTTATAAAACCTAAATATAGCTTGTTTTTCTCTCTTCATTTCCTGACCAATTTGCGTCAATGTAAAAATTTTAATCTACACATCCTCTATCACTTCTAAATGCACCTTATTCTTCAACAATCAGCCCTTCAGTCACTTGACACAATCTTTCAACCAAAATACCAGCAAATATCTTCGTTACAATACTCAATAACCTAATCCCCTAGAGTTTCTACACTTAACCTTATCATCATTACCCTTATACAAGGTAATATCACTATTCCTTCAGTTCTTCTGAAATACTCCTTCCACAAACGATTTGTTACATAACTTCCACATCCAGTCCCTCACAATCTCACCTCCATTCTTGATCATTTCAACAGTAATTCCATCTATATTTGCTGATTGACCCTTCAACTTTCTCACTCTACCTATTATCCGCTCCCTACTAATTATCACATATCCAAAATACTTACTTCTTCCATACATCATAAAACCCAAACACATTCACTATCACCACTTCATCACTGCCAATGTCATGCAGATTTTTGAAGTGTTCCCTCCACATTCTCCTCATTCTCATCTAATAAGTGACGAAAGCACCATCCCTATTCATTTTTCTATAAAGATTCCCCTTATTCTCTTTCTTATTCCAGAACAACTTCTTTATTCTAATTCTCCCGAACTCCTTCCCTTTTTCTTTTCGCTTCATCCCTCTCCCCGCTAAATTATTTTAAGTAAACAACATATTGATCTGATATTCCCCATCTTTAACCCCTTCAATGATTCAACATCCATCACATACTTCAACATCTTTCTACAGAATGGTGTCTAGGGGCCGCTAATCTCTTATCTTTCTCGTATCTTTAATTGGGGCAAAGAAAACATGGTAGTTTTCAATGCCTCAGAAACACAGCTTCTTCATCTACCAACTCGACTAAATCCTCCACACAACTATAATATCTCTTTCGAAAACACACACAATTCAAACTTTGCTCTGTTCTTAATATTCTTGGAGTTTCCTTTACTCGTGACCGTAATTTTAAAGATCTCATTACTTCTCTTTCTAAACAAACTTCAAAAAGGTTGGATGTTCTGAGGCGAGTTCGGAACTTCTCTCCACCTCAGTTGTATGACCTGTATAGGAGCGTTGTTCGCCCTTGTATGGAACCTATTTCACAAATATAAGGTTGTTACATATAGACTGTTCTCCTTGAAAAAGTGAAAAAGTAGAGTTCAACCATTTTCGACTTTTCAAATCTCTCTCTCTCTCTCTCTCTCTCTCTCTCTCTCTCTCTCTCTCTCTCTCTCTCTCTCTCTCTCTCTCTCTCTCTCCAGTCTCTTTCTACCCATCGAACTGTTGCATCATTCGCTTTATACTTTCCGAGCTGCTCTGGAGTACCTGATCACTGAGGAGAGCTCAGTGCTACCTGTCTTTTAAAACAGTCTGATCCTTTCTCAATCCAACTATCTTACCCCCAAACTTAACCATTCTGCCCAATCTCTTGTACTCCAATTTTAAATTCTGGAATACACTTTGTCCTTCTTCATTCTCAATTTCCTTTTGACTTTCGCACTTTCCATACTACCGTATATATATATATATATATATATATATATATATATATATATATATATATATATATATATATATATAACATATATATATATATATATATATATATATAACTATATATATATATATTCATATATATATATATATATATATATATATATATATATATATATATAATAATATGTAATAATAATATGTATATATATATATATAAAACTCTCTTTAATAATATGCTAATATTAATAATAATAATATGTAATAATAATATAAATATAATAATATAATAATAATAATAATAATATATAATAATATATATATATATAATAATATAATATATATATATATATAATATATATACTGTATATAATAATAATAATAATAATAATAATATATATATCTTCTTATAGCTAATATATAATAATAATAATAATATAATAATAATAATATATATATATATATATATATATATATATATATATATATATACATATATATATATATGCATATGTATGTAATATATATAATAATATATATATATATATATAATAATAATAATAATAATAATAATAATAATAATAATATATAAATACTCTAATATGTTATATAATAATAATAATAATAATAATAATAATAATATATAATAATAATAATATAATAATAATATATATATATATATACTATATATATATATATATATATATATATATATATATATATATATATACTATATCTATATATATATATATATATATATATATATATATATATATATATATATATATATATATATATATATATATATATATATATATATATATATATATATATATATATATATATATATATATATATATATATATATATATATATAAGTTGATAAAAGCGACAGATCAAGTTTAGAAGGGACAGATAAATAGAATGAAATAAAAGAAAGATCTATAGAAATGGAAAATAAAACAAATGAAAGTTATGTAAAGTCGAGAATAAAAATACCTTCTTTAAAATTTTTACGTTCTTCAAAACTGGATTCTTTACTGAATCTGAACCACTTGAATCTGAATCACTGGAATCTGAATCACTTGAATCTGAATCACTGGAATCTGAATCACTGGAATCCCTGAGATCACTGGAATCTGAATCACTGGAATCTGAATCACTGGATTCTGAAGTATTGGGTTCTTCTGTTGCAGGAGATTCCGATAGCACAACCTTGCAGGCTTTAAACTCATCAACTATATATATATATATATATATATATATATATATATATATATATATATATATATATATATATATATATATATATATATATAAATATATATTACTATATATATATATATATATATATATATATATATATATATATATATATATATATATATATATATATATATATATATATATATATATATATATATATATATATATATATATATATATATATATATATGTTGATTTGGGTTATTATTCTCTTAAATGACTTTCATAGTTTAAAAAAATGAAAAATTAGATTGTAAAATTATTATTTATAAAATTATAAATACAAAATATTAATGTAAATTTTGTTGCTATTTCAAGCCTCCTGAAAGTATTTCCTTCTGTTAGAAGAAATTTTCTTTAATATTATCCTAGAATAAAATAAAACTATTAATTTAATTAAAGTACCAAGCTTTCGTTCGTATACCTCGGACATTTTCAAGGAATAATTTTATTTTTTACATTTTGACAATTACGTAAAATCGTATAAACTAATAACAAAAACAAATAAATAAAATTAATAATTTGAAAAGTTAACAAATTTAACGTACATTGACTTTTTTTTTTACACTTAACACCACCGTTCACGGGCTGGGCCCTAATCTAGGAGGGGTGTGCTCAATTTTTAAGTCTGAGCAAGACGGAGCAAGAAGAGAATAGCTCACACTCAAATGACCGACCAGTGACGAACCTGGGTCTCTCGCTTAGTTGGGCGAGGGCTCTACTGCTGAGCTACCGAACGCTATTTTGGTGCTTGATCAATTCCTTCTTGACCTATACTAGCCGACTCCGCCGAATGTCCATTCTTTTTATAATAAATAACTGTCCAAAATATTGTTGGTCCATTTATTTTACTTAAGTTATATTATGTCAAAAAAAAACAAGAATTAAATTTTGCTGCTCCTCCGTTAATTAAAATAGATTTTAATTTTGCTTAAATTTTATAAAATTTTGTATTTGTAATTCCTTTTTCTAAAAAGTTTCTGCACAGTCTGATCAAATGTTCTCTCAGAGACCATCTCTTTCCCCAGCACTCAAACTTTCAATCCCTCATTGCAACTCTCGTGTTTCTTGGTCCTCTTCTCTAAATCCTTTCTTCTGAATCTTCTCTTTTCTTTTTCCACTCTCTTTTCAATGCGTCCGTTCTCGACAGCAGTCGGCTCATTAAAGATGTTTAAAAAATTGGACATTTCATTGTATTTTATATTTATCACTGGTTTGTGTTTCCCTAAGAGCAATGATTTCCCGAGGCGCAATTCATAAAAGTCATTTTTTTTCTTGTTATGATAGGGAAGCTATCTTTTATATTGCCATCAGGATTTTTGTGGTGTTCTTTAAAATGTTGAAATATTTTGCTCTGCTTATACTTATGTTGCGACATTCTCATGTTGAGGGTATTTGTTGTGTATCCACAAAAATCCTGATAACAACATAAAAGAAAGTTTCTCCGTCATAACAAGAAAAAAATGACTTTTATGAATTGCGACACGGGGAATCATTGCTCTT
>JABUQX010066347.1:0-5000 GCA_015478945.1 Trachelipus rathkii
GACAGAGGCGGGGTTCTCGGTACCTACCGGGGGACGACGGGGGGGAACTTCGTCCCCCTCTGCCCCACCGTCGAAAAAAGGAACATTTAAAAAGAAAAACAAATAACATTTTTCTCCAGAGCAAAATAAAAACAAAACACTATTTGGTAACACTTGCTCTCGTATTACTGCAGGAATGGAAGGTTTATGAGAACGTTACGCTTGCCATACCTAAGATTATACTAATAAATTTAAGGTCGTTATTCAAAAATATTAGAAATAAAATTAATTTTTTTTCAAAGTTTTCATCGATGAATTGCTTGCTTAAATCAAAGAATATTATTTATTTTCCTGTAGCTGTTATAGTTTTAAAGTTACATGCATAGGGCTTTCGGGAAAATCTGGCATATATATATATATTATATATTATATATAATATATATAATATATATATATATATTATATATATATTAATATATATTACTATATATATTATATATATAATTATATTATATATATAATATATATATATATGAGTATTATTATTAGTGATGCTGCCAGATGTTCATTTTTTTCGCATGTCCGCGGATGCGGATGTTATGATTTTACACCGCGGATGCGGATGTTATTATATATATATATATATAATATATATATTATTATATATATATTATATATTATATATATATATATATATATATATATATATATATATATTATATATATATTAGATATATTATATCGAGTTTTAGCACAATCTATTAAATGATAATTGTTACCAGGGTGCGTGACGGGAACCCAACTCAAATTGCACCCCACCAAACTCTTTCCCTAACCTCCGACCTTAATGAAAGAGATTTTACATGGGTTATATACTTTATGCACTAGTATTGAAATTCAAAATATGGGAAGGTTGTGCTTGAGAGACATCCAATTTTTCTGCCTTTCTGCTGAGAGTCGGTTTCTCTTTTCCATCATTATATTAGCCCAGCATTGCTAAAATACTCTCTCACTTGTGGAAACACTGTTGGAGCGACAGGCCAGGTATTTTCTTGCAAGTTTACTTAAGGTGGGTAAACATTTGCATTTTTGCTTAATTAACACTCCACCAACTGATGGGATCTTCATTTGATTTGTATCTAGTCGTTTTTTTGGTCGATTAGTTTTCAACATTTGGCACTGCATCTTTATAATGCGTGTCTTCTTCATCACTACTGACTGTAGAAATTCTTCCAGTGAATCTGTTATTGGTTTACTTTGTAGAAGATGTTGTTCTGTATATTTCAGTTTTTTCCTTTAAAGGATGGCTAATTTAATAGACTGTTTTGGATTGAAGTTTTCTTTGCAAGTTTACTCAAAGCGTGGCTAAACATTTTGCTTAACTTTCCACCAACATGATTGAGATCATATTTGAATCTAATCGTTTTCTTGGTGATAGTTTTTCAATCATTTCCACTACATCTTTTGGTAATGCGTGTGTTCTTCATCACTACTGGACTTGTGTAAAAATTCTTCCAGTGAATCTCTTATTGATTTACTTGTAGAGGTGATTTACTTGTAGATTTTGTTTTTTTTTCCTTTTAATGGTTGGCGAAGTATAATAATTATAATAAGACTGTTCGGATTGAAAGTTTTTCAACTGCAACACAAAGTAACGATTTAACTGTGCTTCTTAATATCGTACAAAAAAACTTGCTTTATAAAGGGAATCTAAGTAGTAAGTTGCAAATAGTATGAAGGTCATTAATTACCACAGAACAAAGCGCTTTTCTACCTCTAGTTTACTTGCATCTTTCATTTTTTTTTAAACCGTCATCATTGTTCATTTGAAGATGGTCAAAATGCTTCCTTAGCGTTGAAGGATTAATGGTATTACCTAAGAGACAGAAGCTGTAGAGGCGCTGATTTTTTTGGTATTTCTTCAAATTGGTTTCAATAGCTTAATGCAGTCTGATATGATCATTTTCCAAAATAATAAGATTGTTAACTTGGGAATTTAAGAAACTGGCGAAGAAGCCAGAAATTCTTTGAGCAATTACTTTTTCTTTCCATTCTATGAAGTGCTACTATTTCCAGCGAGTTGGAATGTCTTTGATAAACATTAAGATATTGGAATATCAAGCTGTTTTGAATGCCCTTCACTCATTTACTTTTTTATTTTCTTTTTCAGATTCATCTTAGTATTTTTATTACAAAATTCTTTATCAAATCTCGACAATAAACATCGCCGCAACATCCGTCAGGGCCAAAGCGCGGATGGGATCTTTCAAATAATGTGCGGATTGCCGGATGTTACCGTGCCTATCACTAATATATATTATATATATATATATATATATATTAATATAATATATATACTATATATATATATATATATTATATATATATATATATATATGCCTACAACACTCAGGAAAAAAATATAGATTATTTTAATGAAACTTATAATTTTGATTTCGTGTAAATTTTACCCCCGTATTTATAAAACTAAGGGCTCAATTTTATTAAAAGCGCAAAAAATCAAGTAATAAATTAATATTTAGTAAAAAATATGACGAAAAGTTTATTATTACTAACTCCAACCCAACACAGAAACATTCTCACTAATAACATGAAAATAAAAATACGGTCTGCCACGGTAACTTAGCTACAATGCTAGTACCAGTGTATGGCATACTCTCGTTGGAAGAATGAGTCAATGAATCTATTTGAATTATAAATTTAAATAAGTATGTATAAGAGATGATCAAGTATTATTAAAATTAATTAATTAGATTCTTTACAAAACAATGACTGCTAATCTGAGTCAGCTCAGCAAATAATTAAGTTGCTATCCATATAGGAAAAGGAATACTATTTTTTTGACTCAGAAATAAGAGTTGCCACCAATCGCAAATATTAAAAAAGGGAATCGAGTAGTAGAAATTTCAGTCGGCGGCTTATCAGTGAGCCTTCACACACACACACACACACACACACCACACACACATATATATATTATATATATTATTATATGATATAATAATATATATATATAGGTATATATATATATATATATATATATATATATATATATATATATATATATATATATATATATACACTATATAATATATAGTAACTTTTAAAAATTTTTTGGGGTTCACTAAGGCAAGTAGGCTTTGCTACTACTCTGCCTACCCCCAAAATGCGCCACAGAAATTATAATATCTATAATATACTAGATATATATATATATATATATATATATATACTTACCTATAGTATATATATATATATATACATAGATATATATTTATATATATATATAGGTCCTTTTCTGTTATACACATGGGCTTGTTTTGTTTGTAATTTTTTTTATATGTTGCTATTATATGATCCTAACAATTAATTTAAGTGGTTACGAACAGGATCAAAAAGTTTTAAATATTAAAAATTGTAAATGTTTAATAAAAACGAGGCACATCGTACGTCTGGCATCTTCCAAGAAAGACTGTCGTCGTAAAATTTTGTTTAACAGAATTTTATATATAAAAAAAAAAAAAAAAAAACAAAAAAAAAAAGACAAAAAGTTAAGAGAAAATAAATATTAAAAAAAGAAAAACACATTATTATTATTATTATTATTATTATTATTATTATTATTATTATTATTATTATTATTATTATTATTATTATTATTATTATTATTATTATTATTATTATTATTATTATCTTAGTAATCCAATCTACAATCCAGAAACTCAAAATTGGGGAGGTCTTCTACATCAAAACCCGTAGACCAGATATTAACATAAAATTTAATGTATTATCAGTTAAACTTAATATCAATTAATTTACATATTGTATATATCAATTAAAACACTCATTCGCTTGCAAAAAACTTTGATCCGAAAATACTCGGAAGTCACGAGAGAGCGAGTGCGTGGCGTCAGGAAATCGCGTTTTTAAATCTCTTCTACTTCTCTTGTAAATTATTTTCAAAATTTATTTTAAGAAAACTCAATAATGTACAAAAATAAATATTTAGAACGTTCTAAATGAAATCTAAAACTTTTAATATTATTATTAAAAAGCCCCTCAATGCGTCAACTACAAAGCAGCAAAGCTTTACAACTCAATGCCACAAGACATCAAAACCGAAAACTCTACTAAATCTTTTGCTAGAAAAATAAAAATTTATTATCTGAATAAATAATTATAAATAACAAACTCAGCGATTCTTCTTCTAATAAAATCTAGACGATTAATTATTATTATTTATTAGTATTATTATTATTATTATTATTATTATTATTATTATTATTATTATTATTATTATTATTATTATTATTATTATTATTTAGGTGAAATTTGGTTTAAAACTACAACTCATATCTCAAAAACTACAATAGATACAGGGAAAAGGGAATTACATTGTTGATCCTGTAACATTAGGCCGGAATAATGTAAAAAAAATTAATATAAAAGAAAATAATATCTCAAAAACTACAATAGCTACAGCTACATGTAAGGAATCCATTTTGGAAAATTAAAAAAAAAAAAAAAAAAAAAAAAAAAAAAAAAAAAAAAAAAAAAAAAAAAATTATTGTTTAATAATTATAGTAATATGATTAAGAGAGCCTATTTAGAGACCTTTTGTTGGTTACTCGTTAAAAAAATATACACCTACTTTAAATTGCTTTTTTTTTAACTAAAGGAATCCCCCAAGGGTATTACCCCACCGATGGCAGGAGTCGGGGTCTCTCGGCCTTCCGGGGACTACGGGGTAGGACTAACTCTTTGTATTTTGGGTGTCGCGGGGTTCCCCCGCCTGTCCTACGGGGTATGGAAAACGTCCCCCCTGTGTTCCCGGTCGGCTCGAGCCCCCTACACCCCCTACATTTCAGTGTAATACCTTTACAAATAATATATATATATATTTGACTATGGTGACCCCCCTCCTAAAAAAAAAAAATAGCCAATATTTATTTTCTTTTTATTTTTGTTTTTACAATTTTTCCCTAACTAAAATTTTACAA
>JABUQX010066347.1:10000-40626 GCA_015478945.1 Trachelipus rathkii
AAAGTACGTGGAGTGTTTTTAAATAGAAAAGTAAAAAACAAAAAGGATTGAACAGAATGATGATTGATTCATATATTTGCGAGTATGCGTGGAGTAAAAGAAATGAAGGAAAAAATCTATTTGAAAGAATATTAAATGGATCAAAGCATTAAAAATATATATATATATACTATAGATATATATATATATATATATATATTATATATATATATAGTCTGAGTGAGAGTGAGTGATATTTATTATATAATCCAATAATTCCTAATAATAATATATAGTATATATATATTATATATTATAAAAAGAATGTAATGTTGACATTATAAAACTTCAACTCCATTAAATATATACAATTAAGTGTAAATAATTTTTTGCCCATTAACATTTTAAAATTTAAACTAAGTTTGTAAAAATTTACTAATGTCTCTTATTATTTGAGTTAAAGATATTATTAACACTGAAACCGAAAAAGCGTTATTTTCGATTTTATAAAATTTGATTTAATTTAATAAATAATTAATTTAAAGTTATTCGAAATGATTACGCTTGGCAAGTTTAACGCCACCGGAATCTTTATTTTGTGATACTCCGAGACCAATTCGGAGTGTCAATTTCTGGCGAGCATTGAAGATGCTGTTGTGTTTTATTTTTAAAATACATAGTTCATGAATTGAATATATTTAAATATTTTTCATATTTATGTATTTATTTTAATGTATTTATGAGTGTATAACACCCCACGGCAAAATATATATATATATATATATATATATATATATTATATTATATATATATATATATATATATATTAATATATATAATGAGATCAATAATATATATACTATAATAACCTACACCTTAACTTAACTTTATCCTAACGTAACCTAACCTAACCACTTAACTTAACTTCTAGTCAGATATACAATATATATATACTATATCAGTATATATATCGCAGTCAGCTATATATTATATTATATATAATGTTTTCTTGTGGCAATTTGTAGCCAGAGTTTTCGATTCGATTCGAGAACAACTCTATCTTTACACAAGCGATTCCGTTAAACTAATTTGTTTTCAAAGTCCGTAAACTAATTTGTTTTCAAAGTCCGTAAACTAATTTGTTTTCAAAGATTTGCTATACGAAATTATTGCTGAAATACAGTGCACGAAATCGTTCCTAAAATCTGTTTTATATTCAATCAACAATTCCAAGTTGTAGTAAACTATTCTTAAAATTCCGTTAACTCGAAACTATAATCAAGAATTGTGGTAAACTGTTTCTCCAGTAACCACACTTACCACTTGATAGTTTCAATTTTGCACACCTTAAAACCTTATAGCGAAAATATAATACTTATGAATAACTGTATAAAAACCTCACAAGTCTCAGAACTGCCATTCTAAACACAACAGATGACCACCTTAACATATGCACCGCACATATTAAAGACCCTTGTAAACAACTTGTCATCGCTCAGTACCCAAATTCGACCATGTTACGTCCAATCTAACGGCCACTACAAACAAATCTTGTAACCCGTGACCGACTCGCATAAACGACCTGCTTACACCCGTACCAAACCACACACGCAATACAATCGCCCTTACACATACCCGACATCGAAACTGGAGAACACACTCAAAGCCAAAGAACAGATGCACGAAATGATACGGCGCACCACGACCCTCCACTAATAACTAGCGATAAGAAACAATATATCACATACTCCAATACAAACATGCAGTCCATCCTACAAAGTCTTCCACACGCGCGGACAGCCCTTTGAACCCGTATCGCCTCCCACCCCAGGTGAGCACTCATCAGACAGTGCACGCCCAGATGTCGACTACGCTTATCTCATCTACAACAAGAGCACACTACAATCTAATGTACGGACTATCTCAAGCATCAACCTGCAGATTCAAAACTCCCCAAACAATACCCGTGCTGACACATGAGACACCCACGAATCCTATTGCTGGAATAGAAGCCTCAGACAAACTCCACACCGAAACCTTATCTGCGCACCACCACAGTGTTGCAAAACACGGTTCAAACATCCTAAATTTCCTTTAACATCCCTTTGCAAAAGGTGCTGCCTTTCTCTTACGACGAAGGTTACACACCCTGGCTATTCCCCGGCTCCCACCATTTGCTGGAAACTTCTAAACCCTCTCTCCAATCATAAGGCCATCCGGCTCTGCCTTGTTAAAAGCATCTCCTGTTCATTCCGCTATTCTCTCCTAGTAATTTTACGCACCAGTGTTTACTGACTGGTCTTCTAAAAGCAGATGAGCAGATGCTCCCATGGTCCGCAGTTGCTGTCATTTCTCTACCGCAACCTTCACACAACCTATACCCTCGCCCCGCCTCATGCCTTCAATTTTTACGGCATAATTAATGGCTATAATGAACCCGGCCCGTCTCCTACATACGATAATGCGTTACAATAAGTCCAACCTCTTATGTTCGTTTATTCAGATTCGCTATAGCGCAGCTACAAGCGCCTTAAAATCCTCTACAAACACTGCTTATTCTAAAAACGAATGGTATTCCGCCTGCTACATACAATTATCTCATTCGGGGCTCCATTCCTGCGTTAAATCGCAAACAAATATTTTCTATGTTGCGACCCCTTCCTGTAGGGTAACTGGCAATGAATTCGCTGACAGAGAGGCCGAAATGCGCCACCTACTCTTTTGCGAAGTTGTTCCAGGTTACCTACCGGAGCCATCTCGAACAAGGCTGCCTACCCATCAACTGATTACATACCTGCTCCCGACAAGGCTTCGATCTTAGTTGCAAGATGTGCTGGACGTTATTGATGTGCCGAGAGCGAAACTCAGAAACAAAGCCGAATATTGGCGAGTAGTGGTCTTCCTCCCACAAACGAAAACGCCTTACACGAGGTGATACTTGCACGCCTCCCGTATTGGCCACGCTAATATCACTCACAGCACTATATGTCACGGACCCTCCTCCCATTTGGAAATTTGCCGTTGCCACACCCCTCAAATCTGTTCGCCATATCTTCATTGATTGTTCCCATCGGACCCTATTTCCCGTCGTCATTTTTCTACCTTATGGTCCATAACACCTTCGAGAATAGATTAATCCCATTTCTAGGTCTAATCTTCCCACTTTAGCAGTAACTATTTTCTTGTATCTTCAAAAAGTGAATATTCGGGTCTTGTTGATTATCAGCTCCAGTTAAGCTAAAGCCGATTTTATTTTTAAAATCAAATAAATCGAACACATATGAACAGCAACCCCCATTATGTTAAAGATTTGACTTTTTTCCTAATAAAGGTAGTTAGTTATTATTGAAAATAATTGAAAGTAAAAAATTACTAATTTAAGTTTAGTTAAATGGAAAGTGAAATAAATTAATAACATGAGTTAAGTAAGTTAAATTACTAATTATAAGTTTGAAGTAAGATTTAAAAATATTAAAAAAATAATTAGGATTTGTGGTTTTTAACATTTTAAAGATGTGAAGCTCACTTATTAAAAGAATATTCAAATTGTGAAATTTTTTTGTTTTACATTAGTACAGTTTTTTCTGCAACAATAAAAAATGAAAACAAATTAAAATAAATTTTGAAATGGTTTCACAAAAACATTTTAACAGAAATTGATGCATTGAATTTTTTTTCCAAAATATATTATTTACTGTATTCAAAAACGAAATTATTTGTTAACATATATGCCTCAGAAATGCGAATTGCCTTTCGAGAAAAAAGAGCCACACGTATGGAAATGTTAATGTTTACCCATGTAGGAAAGTTAACAATAGACTATAACAACTAAAACTTGTTGAGGTTATATATATATATATATATATATATATTATTATATTATATAATATATTATATAATAATTATATATATATATATAATGATAATTATATATATATAATATATATATATAATATATGGCATATTTACTGAACGTGATCGTTAGAATTATCTCAAAAAAATGACACATACGAGAAAAAAAATTACATATTTGCAATCAGCGTAAAAGCTTATTATTAGAATGTAAAAAAAAAAATTCTCGAAAAGTAACAACACTTACAGAAAAACAAATACATATTTGTGGAAATCAGCGTATAAAGCTTATATATGTAAAGTCGTTTATGATTTAAAAACTAACAAACACCCTGCGAGCCCCCTAAAAATTTTTGAAGTTCAAGGAAACATATTTCAATTAGGGGCTCGAGCCGATGGGGGACAGAGGCGGGGACGAAGTCCCCCCCTCGTCCACCTAGAGGCCGAGAGACCCCGACGGCTGATATCCATGCGGTCTACTCTAGGGTATTCGTTAGTTTTAAATCATAAAACGACTTTACATATAAATAAGCTGGATTACGCTGATTCCAAATATATAATTTTGTTTTTCTGTAAGTGCTACTTCTCGATGAGATTTTTTTTACATTCCTCGTAAAAGCCTTTATACTCTGCATTCCAAATATGTAATTAGTTTTCGTAAGTTTCATACTTTTCGAGATAATTTTTTTTTTCTAACCCTGATCACGTTCAGTAATTATGCTATATATATATATTATAAAGCTAATCAACCAGATATTCTATCTCATATATATATAGTAATAAATATTATATATAATATAATAATATATATAATATTACCCTCACTCATCATTGACCTCACCGCTAGCTATAGTTCATCCAATCCAATCTCATATATATATAGTTATATATAACTTACTCATATCACTGTAATTGTTTTCTAAATGTGACTCTCGAGCGATTGAAGCTCAGGATTCTCCAATTCTCACGTAATTGAGTTATCTTTCGATACACGCGCTAATAACTTTTAACATAATTTATTCATATCCGAGAACTTGTTAATATTAATAATACGTATGATGACGTATTTCACACGAGGAAATACAATTATAGGCTCACACTCCGTATAATAACTCAAAATGTTATCGAATCTAACTGCACACGTGAGAGAAGTGAGTGCTTGCAAATATCGCTTCGCAATATTCTATAACATCTTAGATATTGCTTCTATAATTAATGACTTAACAATCACTATAATACAAGGGTATAATTTTATGCTAGTTTTACATATTATTTCCTATGCTTTTGCCCGGTCATCGCCCGGTACGTGAGTTAAGATATATTATTTGCGATTACACAGCCCCATGAGAGATCTCGCGCCTTACCGAATAGCACGGACGCGACTTACCCCAAAATGTCGACAGGAAATTGGTCGACAGGAAAAATAGTCGACAGGACATTAAAACAATATCTGCTGTAGTCCGCCAATTATCTATTCTAGAGTACCTAAAAAGTATCATTAATCCACTTTGCTCCTATAAGCTATCCTGACAAATAATTTCTCGATACGGATCCCAAAATGGTCGAGCGATAATTTTCTGTCTCTTACTCTCCAAACCGTCGTACACTTAAATCAACAATGCCAAATGATCGACAGTACACGTCATGTTCGGACTTCGACGAGAGCGAGAATACGGAATTATTCTACCATTATTATATACTCCCATATCATAATTACCTCGTATATATATATATATATATATAAATAAACCGTCGAAGAAGGTTATACTCTATTAAGCAAATAATATTATATCCGTATTATATATATATAATATATATATATATATATATATAGTATACCGACCTATATCGAGAGTGAGTATTATATCTATCTTCCCTTCAAATATATATTCTGAGGTTTCTTTCTTTTTCATATCGGCGAATTACCTCATCCCTTCATATAAAATGAGACCCAAACGGTAATATAAATTACGGAGAATACTTTCCAGGAACAACTGGAATTATATCATAATATATTATATATATATATAGTATATATAATATATATATATTATATATATATATAGGGCACAGTAGGGGCTCGAGCCGACGGTGGACATAGGGGGGACGTTTTCCCATACCCCGTAGGGGAAGGCGGAGGAACCCCCGGACACCCAAATACCAAAGAGCGGGGGTTCCAGGAGACCCTCCCCGGAGGGGGGAATTTAGTCCTACCCCGTAGTTCGCCCGGAAGGGCCGAGAGACCCCGACTCCTGCCATCGGTGTGTATTACCCTTGCGGGTATTCTTTAGGTGAAAAAACAAGAGGCTTTTTATGCTCCATAGAGATAAATAGGCTTCCTCCTTATATTACTCTAATTATTTATAACAATAATTTTATATATATATATATACTATATATATATATATATAACACTACTCATACATACTAAGCAAAACCAAACACAAAACAACGACACCACCTATATTATATAGTATATATATATATATATTATATTTATATAGTATATATATAATATATATATATATATATTATATATATATTAAGGAATAATTTTTATAATAAAAATAAATTTTCAATAAAAGGAATATATATATATATCGGTAAACTCAATCGATATTTGTGAAACGATAAACTCAAAAATAATTTTAAATCGTAGAACACAAAAAAACGTATCTATTATTAATTGAGAAATTGGGTCGACAAATTTTTTTACAAATGTCCAAATCGTCGACACACTGAAACTGATGGGAGAAAAAGGTCGACAGGAATTTTTGCATAATGTCGACCATTTTTCCTGTCGACCAATTTGCCTGTCGACCATTTGAGTAAAGGGTCCCATGAAACATGATATTATGACATTTTTTCAGCCCAGTAGGCGCTTCTCTGCTGAGCCGGGGTGGTCCTGGCTGCACTGACTCAAATATAAATAATATATATTACTCATATATATATATCACGTGAAACTATATATATATAATATTATATATATATTATATATATTAATATAATATTATATATATATAAATATATATATATATAGTATATATATATATATATATATATATATAATATATATATATATATATAGTATATATATATATATATAATAATGATGCGTCTGGCATATTTTTTTCCGTATTAAAAAACTTGCAAAATATCTAAAAAGTTGCTTCACACCAAATTAAAACTAAAAATATTTTTTAATTACTGTATCTTACATAATAAATTGGTCTTACAAAATTATTTTTAAGTTTTTTATAATTTAAGTAGATTTTATTTATACAGGTGAATTGCTGATAATAATCATTAAAAAAAACTATAGATATCGCGAAAAATAATAATGGCTTCGGTGTATCTATAATCAGAAATAAATATTCAGCAACTCGTTAGATCATATATTCTTCCCACGGATTGCTCACTTAATTTCTGACAACCATGGCTAATTAGCATTACTAAGGTTACCATATTTTCTGAACGAAAAATCGGGACACCTACAGCTACACATGCATATAGTGATATAATATATATATATATATTTATATATAATAATATATATATATATATACTATATATATATATATATATATATATATATAATAGTAATATATATATATATATATATATATATATAATATATATATATATATATATAGGCCAGCACCCGAAAAGTTCAGGCATGTAACTAAGAAAACTATAACATATACACGAAAATAAATAACATTTTATTAATCAGAGACATTTTTACCGCAGAAATTAAAAAAAAATTAATTATTCTAATATTTATTAATAACTCCATATTAATATTAGTAAAAAGTGCAGCCTCTGATTGACTTGAAAGACCTTGAAAGCTGCCGTCTCGAGAGAAAAGTTGCCAAGTGTCGCTTTATAATATATAGAGAAAATATTTTCTTTTATATCCTTCTTAGGGGGTTCGAGCCTACGGAGGGAGAGGAGGGGGGACTTCGTCCCCCCCGTCGTCTCCCTGATAGGCGAGAAACCCCGACTCTATCTATCGTTCTTGTTTACCCGTGGGTTATTCTACCGTTTAAATTAAAAAAAAAATTCAACATTTGGAACTTTCCGTCATCAGTCGTTGTGAGCGGCATCTTCGAATTGTCAAAAACTGTAATATTTTCAAATTTTTTCTCCACCCAATGTGTGATAATAGGTGAAAAAGAAGGTATTTTCTTTTTATTCTTTTAATTTCAATTATTATTGTATGTCTCCTGATGAATAAAATGATATTTATTTTTTTGTTGTAGCTGTTATAGTTTTTCTAAGTTACATGCCTGAACTTTTCGGGATGCCCTGACCATATATATATATATTATATATATATATATAATATATAATATATATATATATATATATATAATATATATATATATATATATATATATATAAAAATATATATATATATATATATATATATATATATATATATATATATATATATATACTATATATATATATATATATATTATTTATATATATATATATATAGTATACTTACCTCATACCTCCTCTCATATATAAGATCGCACTGCAAAGAAATAATATTTGAAAAAAAGTATATAATCGATCTGTGACAAAATAACCATTATCAATTAGCACCTAGAAAAAAATTGTGGAATAGTTTATAACATTGCCTATTTCTAGTGCCATATTCGTTCATTTAACTTATAGTTTATATTAAGTAAAGATTAATATATAGTATATATAAATATAATTTAAATAATATGAGTGTAAGTAAAACGTATATTACTTATATATAAATTTAATATTATATAAGCATATATAATAATTATAATATATATAGTAAAATAAATATATTTATTATATTTTTAATATATTAATATAATATAATTATATAATTATACCTATATATTATATAATATATATACTAGTATATATTAAAATATATTAATAATATATAATAATTATATATATAATATAATATAATTATTATATATATATATATATATATTATATAATAATTAATATATTATATATTATTATATTAATTAATATATATATTAATAATATATTATATATATATATTATTTAATTAATATATATATTAATTAATTAAATTTATATTATATATTATTAATATTACTACTTAAAAAATTTCATATACATCTAACACTACATTACGAACTGCGCATGTTAAAATTGGAGGGTGTTGATGGCCATATAATTCGAGTGGCACGAAATCGGGACTCTCCTCTAAATCGGCGGACAAGGGTCTCAGAGAGGAGAGAAAAGGTAGCTGTCTCTCGGTCTTCGGGTATCGATAGAGGTTTAAACTCTGTCTCATAGACTGTGTCTCCAGAGTGTGACCGTCACTTGAAAGAGATATAAACAAAGTTGATACAATTCATAAGCCTCATGAGAATCGTATGTTGTCTAAACTGCTTCACCACTTTTGAGACAAAATGACGATCAAAATTTGGAATTTCGTTGAACTATCGTTACGCTAAATTTGTAGAACGTATTAGGGCCGCAAGTGATCTCTGTCTTCATGTTGTTAATTTTGAACTCGGTCTTAAGTATTCGAGTGCTCTCTCAATTCCAAACGCATTTCATTTTATTGATATAGTTTGGATTTATCAATGATCTTATATAATGCTCCCACAACTCTTGATTTAAATATGTGTAAAACTGATAAGTAAAATTTCGTGCCTTATGCAATTATACATCAATGTTAAAATATACGCTAATTCACCACACACTTCACTCTTAACGAACCGTTCGGTGATTTTAGTGCTGCCACTTGCCGCTTCTTATTTTTGTAAAAAAAATTTGAAATCGAAATAGGGGCCTCACTTAGTTGTAACACACCTACCAACTTTGAGACCAATTTAAAAACTCTTAACAAAAAGATCTCATTGCTGTGAGAGTCAATATCATTTTCTCACAACCATCTTACAAATTAATCTCCAATTCATTTCTTCTTTACAGACCCTAATTACCCAAAAGAATTTCGCTCCAAAGAAAGCTTACAAAACCACGGTACGGCGAGCAATATTAAAACATAATTTGCAACTATATTTCCTAAACTAATGAAAAAACCAATTTTAATTCAATAGAGATAGATCCCAAAATATATTTGATATTTGGACCTCTTAGAACACTAAGGAGACATTTTTGAAGTGTTTTAATATCCACATGCTCAAGATCTTATAGGTTTCTCATCAATTGAAATATGACACATGTTCGATTTTTTATGCAAACTATTATATAATCAAATGATATTCTTGCAGGACTTATCATGAGATATCCCATATGATCATTATGTGTAACAAACAAATTAAATCTCACTTGGGATATAGTTCTTGTGAAAGATTTACAGATTTTGGTCAGTATGAAGATGGACGTGTATTTTTTACATAAATGGATGCTCCTCTAAGAACCAACCAATCCTAATATCATAAAGATCATCATACTGGAACATCACCTCTAATACAATTAGGCATCAATTTTATATCACAATTTCCATATGATTATATGTATCTTGTATACCTTGGTTCAATGAGGAAGATCCTTTTTGCTTGGATAAAAACAAAATCTAAAGTTCATTTAAGACAATCTACCTTAGTGCTATTTCAGGTGCATTGATTAATTTGAAAGAAAAAATTCCTTGTGAGTTTGCTAGATAACCTCGCCCGCTAACAGAAGTGGAAAAATGGAAGGCCATTGAGTTTCATATGTTTCTTCTATATACGGGGCAGATTGTTTTGTACAAACTTATTGATTCTCACCTGCATTTCCTATGCCTTCATGTTTCAATAGCCATTTTAGTAAGTCGTAGTCTATGTGAACCTCTGAATAGCTACGAAAAGGAGTTACTAAAACATTTGGTTAAAAATTATGAAGTTTTGTATGGTAAAAAATATTTGTCATATAATATTCATGGTCTTATACATCTTCCAAATGATGTCCTTATCCATGGCATATTATACTTCTTCAGCGCTTTCAAATATGAAAATCACCAATGTATAAAATAAACTTATTAGAAAACATGAAAAACCTTTACAACAACTAGTAAGAAGACTTTCAGAATTTGAAATGTCTAATATTGATACAAACTTTGAATTAGATAAAAAGAAGTCAGATTACTTGAACCTTTAAAAGGGAAAAAATGCTATATGATACAAGCATTTCCACACATTTTAAGTCCTGTAGATTTGAAAATTTTGCTTTGAAGGCTGTCTTTCCAGATAATTGTGCTCAGCTAGATGATGGAACACTAATACAATGTCTTGATTTTTTATTAACCACTTGTGGAGAGAGACTTGTTTTGGCACAATGTTTTTAAATAAATCAAGCTTTTTTATTCATCCTTGTGATTCAAAACTCTTGAATATATTTAAAGTAACTACTTCATTATCACCACCAAAACTTTTCCCACTACCATGAATTAAAAAAAATGGTTAAATTAACTCAAAAGGAATATTATATAATATACCCACTCTTTCATTTGAATTAATGATAATCCTTAATTCATATGTTATTTGAATAGCCTAACTCCTCACTAAAAATAAAATAATTTTCTGTTGAGCACTCATACTCATTAAATATGAATGAATTCAAGTGCCTAAAAGCACTTCCGTTCATTCCTTTTTAAAACTAATATATACTTTTTATAAAGGCTATGCAAATACAATACCTGATTAGGCAACACTTCAATGTACTCCGCAAAATTTATGTTAAATGTCTCCAGATTTCCTTTATAGAAACAAAACAGTGCTTAGCCTTTGCGCCTCCTACATCAACTACCCTTAGTAGTTATCTTAATTGGGTTATAGTAACTACTTAACTGATGAGTGGGCATGGAATCTTTGCTAGCCAAGTAGATATTTCTTCCTATATATTCTTATTTAATTTCTTTGCATCTTTTTTACAATGACGTTTTAGTTTATCTACTAAGTACTGTTGTAAAAAATGAAATAAATTAAAGTGGAATTTACCGAAGGAAATGTCGAAAATTCAGTAGAGGTTGTGCCACCTAATTGGATGAAGGGTGACAATGAATGTTTATGGCCAAATGAAAAGTTGAAAGACATAAGCCGAAGTATTGGCAAAAAATAAATTGCAGCATACAGATAAATGTTATATTCAAAGCCCGAATTCTGAAAACATTTGGTAAGTGAATTTTTAATTTAGTTCTCTTAGTCATACAGTGACACTTTCTTACAATCCCGTAACACATTAACAAAATTTCAAGAATCATACACACACATGCAAGCATAAGGTTCAAATTCACAGCTTCACATACAATTCTTGTAAACAAATCATGCATAACATAAAATAAAACAAACCTAGACGAATAACCCCTCAGTAGATGATGGCCTAACAGGCATTGAATATCAAATTTTGAACGTTCTGTTACACGTTGCTATAGTTTGGTTATATATATATATATATAACTATACAATATCTTATCTATATATATATATATATATATATTATATATTATATTATTATTATATCTTATATTCTAATTTATTATATATTATAATATTACCTCTTATTTTTTACTTTATGATTGTAGATGTGCATCCTCTTATAATAATACGTATATAATCCCCTTCAATCATAATTCAAGATCAACTAACCCTCCTTGCACTATATAAGTCACAATCTATCCTCTTCTAACTCACATCCTTTCAACTTAACTATAACGGACTACCTACCCAACAAATCAGTACAACTCTAATCGTTATTCCTAAGGAAACATAAGTATTCATAATGCCATTCATCTCTCCAACGTAGTCCCCACCTTACCTTCCTTTTAAGAGCTTCCAGATCTGCCCTCGCACCACTTCTTCTATCGTGCTATTGACTACTAACCAGCACTCCCCTCCTCTTTCTAACGGCCCTTCTTTCACTCGAGACATCTCGCGTTATTGAATATCGAGAGCCTGAGTCGTCATGTGACATCTATCTCATTATGACATACCACTATTCAATCTATAAACACTTCGTACATTTCATTGTGTTGCGCCTGATGCTCCTTAATCAAGATATCCCTCCAAGTCTATTTTCTTAACGCGATCCTTCTATAGAGTACTATATATGTGACCTTTTATCACGTTTTCTCACTGTCATGTGCGAGCCTCTTATTTACCATCCTTTTTTTACATATATTATATCCTTTTATAGTTATTCATCAACTCCTTGAGTATTGTACAATCTTCCAGTCTCTTTTACTCTATCACTCTTATTCTTATAATAATTCCGTTTATTATTTTTAACTTATAATGGCGCTGTGCTCCCCTCCACCTCTGGGAATGAGCTATATCACCGCTCTCAGCTCCATCAATTACGCTTCCCTACAAATAAGGGTTTCTTCTTCCCCTTCCTTCTCTCCCTATTTAGCCTGAGTGCCTCACTCTCCCCATCCTTTGTATCTATACATTTCTTGGGGCGGCTAACTTTCAGCACCACCAGTGTGCGCGCCTGGTACTGACACCGAAAAACTTACCTTTTTTCCTACTTGGTACACTGACCTCCCGCGGTCCATCATATGCTAAAGACGAACTAGCACTTAACTTTAATTCATTCTTAATTTTCCATAAAATCTCCACTAAATCCCATCCAAACAATCCTACCAATTCACCCACCTTCCTGACTTCAATCTTTCTTTGATTCTCCCTTCTCCTATATGCCGCCTAACATGGAAATACTAACATATTTTCTTCTCGATTTTTATGTTCTTGTTTTCTACGCATCCTTTAAGATCTTCCTCTGACCATGTCATTCCTTCGCTATCACGTACGATGATAATCGTCATTGCGGTCGCCCGAAATCTTGTGCTTACTTGGGGCCATAATGTATAGAACATGTCTTCACTGCCAGTCGTGCTCGTGCCGGCCCGCGCCGCCGTCGTGCTTTCGCGTGTCAACTGGTGTGGAGCCCCGTGCAATGGTTGTGCGCTGCGACCTAACCGGCCAAGGCAACGGCAGCCCCGATAGCGGCTGATGTTTATTTGTGGGCACGATTTCCATGGTAAACTAATTATGGTCACTACTTCGAGGTAAGAACTAATCTTGCCACTCGATCTGTTACCAAGCAGTCTAATTTCGTTATCGCCTAGAGATTGTACCATACCTAGTTACTTAATGATTAAACACCTCTTACGATCGGCATAACATGAACCTACTTCAACAGCGATAAGAACGTTCCTGAATAACGTTGGATGAGAACTAGCAATTACGTCCGTGAAATGTAATCCAAGACCCATTAATCGCCGAAACTACCTCCATCAAGGTAGGATCTAGGTGCCCCTCGACATTACTCTTACTAACTTAGTATAAATATAATATGGTGTGTATGTTTGGTCCCATTGATCGGACTATTTTATAGCCTAATATATAAGTTGTTTAGGCCACATATAAACGACTTTTCTGATTTGTGGGTCATAAATGGAGTGATTGCCAGTCTTTGGTACGCCACCCGTTTAATTCTTGTGATCACAGAGTATATATATATACCGCACCTATCCCAGTATACTAATATACGTGCCATACTAGCTACTTCATTAGTAGCATAGCTGTACCCCATTCTATACTCTTATATATTATATATTAATATTCATATATATATATCTACTTTTATATATTATATACATCTTCATTGTGTATAGTATTATTATCTAATATATATATATAATATATATATCTTTTCTCTTTTCATAGACCATTATGAAAATTTAGAAGGACATTTAAAAAATATGGAAATGTTTGATATTTATTAGGTAAAATTGAAAGTGTTGCTATTCTTTTGCTTTCTCTCTTTAAATTGAATTGATGATTCAATAATACTCTCATTTATTTCCACTTACTGAAAAGTACCTGTTTTGTTTCTCGAACTGGGATTCTCTAAATTATAGTCACTAGCACCTTGAAAATCGAGATAGCTCTATGAACTTTTTCTTTGATTCGAATTGGTAATTGTCTTATTCATTGGTTACAATTTTACTTATTTTGAGTTTGTTTTATTTTTTAAATGTTTTTTTTTATTATTCATTTAAAAGTTTGAATTTCAATGATTTTTTTTTCTTAATCTTCATGGTTCATTTAAATTCATCCGGATGACATATATTATCCCACTATTTGTAAAATGTCTACTTTTTGGAGTCAAAATATGCTGTTTTTTGGCATGTCCTTATAGATAACTAAAAACAGTTCATCTAAAGCAGTGGTTGTCAACTGGGGGCGGTACGCCCCCTTGGGGCGTTAACTGACATCCTCCAGGGGCGCGCCTACTTGACGAGAGAAGTGTCCGGTATAGCTTGCCGCGGTGCTGCCGTATCCCTTTTGAATGGTTAGGGGCGGTTAAGGGGGTCGAGATTACAAAATAAAATTAATTGAGCATATATAATATTGACTTATTATCTATAGTCCTAATGACTAATCATTTTCTCTGTTGCCGCCGCGTACGAGCCCACCATCAATACCCTATATATCCTTTAATTATATATTTAATATATATAGTATACATATATATTTTATATTAACTATATATAATATATATATTATATATTATATATATATTGTACTTGGAGAAATTTTTTTCCCCTCCCAAAGAAGCTGACTAGTAATAGATAACATATATTGGCAACTAACCAGCTACAGAAAAGTTGAAATGATTCTATAAAATGCAATGTGCAATTTTAAAATGCAAATATCATGTTATTTTATATACTAATTTATCATATAAATTATATATATCTTCATTCTTCATCTTCTTCTGATTCATCTTAATTTATCTATATATTTTATATATATATTATTACTATATCTATATTAATATATTATGGTTACGTTGATGATGTTATTATACTTTATATTACTATACTGTATTACATCTATATAACCTATTAATCTTATATATCATATTATATTATATATATCATATTATAATATATATATATAGTATACTCTATTATTCATATATTTATATATTATACCTATATAATATATATAATAAATATATCTATTATATCTATATATATAACTTTCGGACTGTGGAAGTTAGTCACCTCAAGAATAATCGTCAGTTCAGTCCAGATAAAAACTATAGTGATACTTATCCTCTCCACTCTCACTACTTTAAGCCAGAGATGCCAGATTGCATGTACTTATTTTCATCAAATTTGACTTTTACTTTTTTACTCTTTAATACATCGTGCCTTTAATCTTGTGATTTAGTCTTGATATGGAAACTACTTTCCCTGCCTATAGTATGTATTTAATGGTAATGTTGGTTTTTCGTGGCACGTGTGATTATTCCATCTTCAGTCTTCATTCCATCGCAAAAAGAAGTGTATGCGCAATATATCGTTCTCTACTACCAGAAAATTCATTCTGAAAATATGTAGATATCTATAATATATCTCTCATTTCCATCAAATGATACAAATTTCGCCATAAATTCTGTTGGCCTTTTTCACATGCTGAAGAAGGCCTTCTTTAGTCTATAACGTGAGCTTGAAAGCTCATTCTCGATTACAAGAAACATCTGTCCAAATAATTCACCAAGATAAGTCAACTCCAGTCTAGTTGTATTCTCTTCTTCAACTAGATTCTATAAAGATGCGAAGGTACTGATAAGGAGACCTATCCAGACTGATGTCTTCTATGCTCGTGAAATAATAAGTTCAGTATATTCGAGAGTATTTGGAGTACAGGACTTTTCTGTGCTCGTGTGTCACAAAGTTCTTTGTTGAGTCTGCTAAGTGTGACAAGCCTCATAATACTTGGAGAAACACTAACTTTTACGCAGCTGTTAAGTAACGAATCTTGATAACCTGAATGATTTCGCCATGCAAGCGATGGCAGTTATATACGCTACCTTGAAGCATTTGTGCTTCGCACCTCTTTTCCTATCGACGACAGAGTAGAGCGAATACTGATGAGATGGCCTCTGATATTGAAGATCAACTATCTTTGTAAGATAAATAGAAAAACACAGATTGCATTACAGAATCGAACTAGTCAAAACCCTACATGATCATGTAGCTTTAATAATTATTAGCATGTTCGTTTCAATAAATGAAACTGGCGAGAGAATGAAGAAATTGCTGTTCGCTAAAAGTCTTACCACTGACTCTAAAGGCTCCTCTATGTTCCATGTACTTTTAAGTTATTTTAACGAAAAAGAAATTCCATTATCTAATATTCTTGCCTTGCCACTGACGGTGCTGCAGCTATGACGGAGATATCCGCTATTTGTGGCCATTTAAATGCAAGCTGTTTCAGGGGTTATGACTGTTCATTGTGTTTTTCATCGTCAACATTTAGTTGCTAAAAATTAAGTGTGGCGCAAAGATATACGAGTCTCTTAAATGTGTAATTAGTGCCGTCAATAAAAATTCAACATCCACTCTTTGAAATGATCGTTTATTTCGCCGCTTGTGAAGAAAAACGACGAGGCAATTTGATACGATTTTGCTACATATCCACCGGTTAGGGACACGCTCGGCTTTTCCTAAGCGCATTGTTTACAACGAATTCTTAATACCCAGCCATTTGGCATTGACCCAATCGTAAGCACTGGACGAGCGTACGGCCATCTCGCTGGACTGAGACGGGTGCTCGGTTACTTGAGGCCAATAACGACCCTACTGAATTGTTGCTTACCCTAGCCTGAATATTTTTGACAAGTGAACTATACTCTGAACATAAAATACGAAGCTACATTTAGGTTACATCCGCAACTTTTTATTTTCATTTTTTCATAGACAAAAGGGTATTATAATGGGGCTTTTATAGAGTGGAATAACTAGAACTGTTTCTGAATAATATGTAATTTATACCGTAATATACTTACGTTTTCTAACATATTCTACATATTGTTGCGTTTGGTGGAGTATAGAAAATGAAAGTAATGCACAGTGAACCGATTCAGACTGTGTTGGTAGTTTGTGTTTTTCACCTTAGAATAATTCATGAAAGAAAACATGGTATAGTTGAATTTCAGGCTATTGACCTTTACGTTTTCCACGACCCCGTCTTCAAAATTTTTTACCCAATATTGGGAGAATATTTTCTAGAGACCTACTTTTTCTGTGCTTTCTTTCCCGTGTTCTTCCAATCTCACTTGCCTGATCTGAAAGCTAGAGTATTTCTTACAGTTTCCCATTTGCAGTGTTCTATGCACCCGAGAGATGTATCTTCCAGCATGGCATGTGAATCTGTAAAGTTTATTTAATGAGCTTGGTTGGATACGAAGTATGTGTGGCGTAAAAAAGAACTCGTATCTCTCTTTCTATGGTGAAGAAAATTAAAGTATTTGCTTAACTGTCTTTTCTTCAATTCCGTTTCGTCGAACAATGGCCTACAGTAGTTCGTCACAGTGCAATTGAAAAACAAATCTTGGACTACCTTACTCCCCAGACGAGAAGTGGATAGACAGATATGCTTGTCAAGTTTAGCAATGTCTTTCCTCGACATCAATATTGGTTATGTGCAAGTCACCAGGCTCAAGTCAGCCACTAGTGTTGCATAATAATTGAATTGCCTTTTAATCTTCTTTGTAAAATATATAATTTATTCAACCGTAATAATGTAGTTAAACTTTTTTTTAATATTAATTGTATTGTTAATAATATATTAGTAATTATAATAATAATCTGTGAATCTTTCAGTTAAGTCAGAATTATTAATAATAACTAAAATTAATAATTAAAAATAATTCAAAAAATTATATATATATATATATGGCCTAACCGACAATCTATTATTATACAATATAGTATGTACATTTTAATGCCTGTCTAGGTTATTGCTCTGTTTATTATTTTAGTTTATTGCTTATCTTATTACTATCTATTCCCATATATACTACAACTGCCAATCTATTACTCCAATTAAGTCGGCCAAGACACTCCTATGTTGAAATGTAGCTTTCGGAAATTTATCAGAAATTTTTGGAGATTATAACTTTATAACTATAATATATAATAAAAATATATATATTATTTACTTACTATTTAATCTCTATATTATATATATATTTATTAAATTTCTATAATAACCACTATTATTTTAAAATAATAAAATTTCTGAAGCGGGGGGACGGAGGTTAAGTCCCGAATAGGGATCCTCGAATGGGGGCGTTATTGTTCTTGTCGATAAAGGTTGAGTAACTCTACTGATCTAAAGGATTAAGTAATTAATTGATTATTAATTGGGTATTCGTTAGTTTTGCATAATACAGCATCGTCTCACGGGTGATACCAGATTGTCGATCTTATGCTTCTCTGCCATCATTATTCTATGGTCTTGTAAATAGGTATTTTGAACAGGTCATTTTTTATCAAAGGTAAACTTGTTGCCACTCTGATTCCGAATTAATAGACCTCTATCTACTCTCGTCGACTTTTTCCCTAATTGCTTCTGCTTAGTTTTTTGTTGAAGTCCTTTACAGGGTGGTCACATTAATAACAACAATTTTATGTTTCATTATTCTAATAATAATTCACATAACAAAACACGAGGATATATATATCTAAAATTTTTATAAAAAACGTACATAAAATGTACACTAAATTCTATGAGTGTTGCAACATTTCAATCCGGTTACAATTAGAAAATCAGAATTTACTACGACATTGACACTATCGCCTAATTCTATATGTGATTGTTCTCTGGTGTCGCAGTTAATGTGAGACAATTACTACAGTGTTGAATATTGCGCTCCAACAATCATCTCTGTCCATCCAATGTGTACGTGCTATCCTCCCTCTCCTCTGTGTTATTCTTTTCTCCGAGTCACCTCTTGCATATCTTGATGTGGACACCCTCTTATTCCCCGTCGTTCCTCACTATACAATTCTCTAGACTTAATACACCACAGAGAAAATAAAAAATATAACATCATCAGACCATGGCACTCACTTACAAGATAGAACTCCAGATATGAGAAAGTTAGATAGAAGACATAATAAAGAATAAATAAGATAAAATATACACCATCTATTATATATATAGACACACAATAATATATATGATAATATATATATAGAGTATATATGCATAATAATTTTGAAGTTCTGAAAGGATACTTCGTTTATCCATGATGTTCTAACATCGTTTGTGCTAGGACTCTACTTTGAGTGTGCCCAGTCAAAGAATGGAAATCAGACACCGAAGCACAGAACTGTCTCCCGCTAGCAGCAAGACTATGCTTATCTAACTACGGGACGATCATAAGTCGAGGACTATTTTAATATTGAATTGTCATTCGCTTTTGAAAGACTTTGCCGTTCTCTCGAGGGTCTGGCTCAAAACTATTCGTAGGGCTCTTGATGCTTTCTCTATTACTCTATACACCCTCAAATACAAAATCTACGCAATATCATTCTGCGAATAACAATATCACGAATTCTCTGTGTCGTATGGCCCTACTACTAAATTGCTTCGATCTCATGTCTCAATTAAATAATAATTTTTGGGTATGTCGGTGTATTTTGCAGATTTGTATCAATCCTTTTCACCAGCTGTCAACACAGTGGGTTTCGTTTAATGTATATTTTCTAAGTTGCTAGATCAACTAATCTCAGTTAATATATTTTCACTAGCAGGTCCATTATCAACTTTTTTCCCCAGCGCATTTGCAGTAGCTCTACTAGATCGGTCCAAAAGCATCTGAATATCAATGGGATAATCATTAGTTAATATAGATTTGTGCTGTCCCTCCCAAAGGATAGGCGGATGTTGAGACCATTAACTGCAAATCAAAATTCTGTCATTATTAGATTCTCCACCCCTCTGGGTGTTTCAATTGTATAACCTCTCATAACATTACACAGATTACACTTCTTAATATTTTTCATAATTCCCTCTTCCTCCACAATTTTGAATTTAACCTGATAACCCTTATCACAGGGTAATGAAACTTTAACAATGCTTCATATTTAGTTAGGTACAATGCGCAAAGGATCTCTCTTGCTGTATCTATCGCATTATGTATAACTCAAAAGCCGCGCGAATCTTCTGGTCGTGCTATTTTAGGTGCGTAACCCCTTTGGAGTAGGTTTATCCAGGGAATGTTTCTCTTATTGTATAGCTCTACGGTCTTCTTCTTCGAATGAAAATATGGAAGAATTACTACCTCTCTTTTGTCCTTTCAAAGAAAAGCTTATTTTACAGTTTGGTTCTTTGTAGCACACGTCTCCTTTTTCCCTCACTTACTTCACAGTATGTCTAAAAAGCTAGAATCTTGCTGAAGATAAAGACTTAACTCTCGGTACTTATAAAATCATTGAATCTCTTCTGGGAGAACTGTTGTACCTGTGTAGAAGTCATTTTTTCTTCATTAATTCACTCTACCACTTATCAATGCATCAGTCGTTCACATAACCATAAATTCTGTGATATTCTTACTTTCTCATCGGAAACAAATGCCTATACATTGGGTGTTTACCTGGGTGAGTGGTTTATTGTGAACTTACTTGAGGATGGTGGTGACATCGTCGGCAGTGTGGTACTAATAGGTCACCTTGTCTCTTTGTAGTCTGGGTTTCCAATCCGGAAATCATCAAATCCTTTTAGTTTCTTGACGAATTATAAAACCTTTCACATTAATCTCAACTACAAAACATATACAATCACTGTGTGATTCTGAGGGGGATGCCCCCCTTCAGACGGCTGGCGGAACGTTCCAAATTATTTTATTAAAATCCTTTTAATCTTACAGACCTTGCAATAAAATGTTAATCTTCCTCTCCATCTATTATTATACACGTTTTTACAGACCAATATGGGGAGGCCCCAAGACTTATTCTTGGTCTCCGAGTTTCATTTCCAAAGTATGCCAGATATGTCTTGAACTTCTACAAAAATTATGTTAATATCTTCTATCTATTGTTCTCCTGGCAATATTCACTACAGATGTAGCAGAATACATTGGCGTTATTCAAACAGGCTCTTCGTGACGTACTCATAGTGTTTACTGTTAAAATATATGATACAACAAATAAAGTAATTAAAATATATATTATGGTAATGCCCTTAAAAAGAAATAAAATCGATACTTATTTCAATGATAAAAATATATCGCATTAAAATGTACATTTTGTATTAAGTAGTATGCTTAAACCTATTCCCTTCAAGATCTTCCTCCAACCTAATAATGCTCAAATTACTTCCTATCTTTTAATTCCTCTTGAAATTCCAGTACACATCCCGATATAATAACTATATACAATGGTAGAATGATGAGTTGATGCAAGCAGAAAAAATAAAAATTTTTTTCTTGTTGGCCAGTGTAGCCAATTTTATTAAGATACACGACGCATCCAAGGCAGATGATGATAGGATTGAGAGACTTATTGCAGTACCTAATTGATACTTTCTTCCTCTCTTTAAAGAGTAATCAAATTTTTTGTGGGCGTTACATGCGGCAGGAATTAGGATTGACTAAAGTAATCCTCAATATGCTCGAGCTCCACCCTTTATATTCCATACACTCCTTTATTCCAAACTAGCTGAAGAAATAAAAATTATGTCCGCGTGCTACCACGCAGTTTGTTCGTTGCCTTCTGAGTTAATCACTTAAGTGCATTTTCTTCTCTCTTATCTAACGCCTATTCCTCTTTTCCTTTCTTCTCCCACACGGTTTCATTTCTTCGATGTCATCATGCTTCTTTCTTTTATCTCTCTCCTCCTTTCTCCTCCTGAAAGCTACTTGGCTCGTCTGTCCTCGCTTTCTCCTCCAGCTCCATATCATTATTAATATCAAGTAAGAGAGATTCTCTTTTTCCAGCCTATATATATATATATATTAATTATATGTATATAATATATACTATCTATATATTATATATATTATATTTATATATTATAATATAATTATATCTATTAATAATATAATAATAAATATTGCTACGTAGGTATACGATAATAAGTACCACAAAATTTTAGAGAGTGATACCTATAACCCTTAACCTATTATATATATATTAATAAAACTACTATCAATAAATATGACTATTTCACGGTTCAAGTCAGGTCCCTGTGGATTTAAGCCCGTCATATATATTAACCTAAAAACTATATTAAGATGCGCTTTCTGACATGTAATTAACAACGGTAACTACTATCAGCTTGCTAGAGACTTTAGCGACGTTCTCATGGCCCCGGTCCTCGTATATAATAGTACTAAAACACAAAGAATCTAATAAAATCATAAAAACTAAAAAATTAATATATTATTCTTAACTCATTCAACATTACAATTAAAGGAGCCACAGGAAAAAGGAAATCCATTTGTATAATAGAGATAAATTGGATAGTGTGAAATCTTATAAAACAATTCATAAATAAGAGAATAAAAAAAATTATTGTTTAATAATTAATAGAGTGTAATATCTTCTATCGATTAGAAGGCTACTGAATTTGCAATACTTCGTTATTGTTTCCTCGTATAACACATTAAAGACTTATCTCATAAATTCTCCTTTAATTTTTTTCCTTACTCAGACGACCGCAGAAACATCCAATTGGTTTATACAGTTATCTCTCCCGCCCCGAAGGCCAGGAGTCGGGGTTCTCTCGCCTTTAATCCCTTGAGGTGGAATCCACGGGGTAGGATTATTTCCCTCCCCTCACTGGAGAGGGTCTCCTAGTGTGTAAGAAACCCCCGCTCTTGGTATTTTATCTTATTGGGTCTGTCCGCGTGATAGGTTCTTACGCCCCTCCCTACGGAGTATGTGAAAATATCCTCCCTCCCTATTTCCCCGTCGGCTCGAGACCCCCTAATTTTGCCTATTAATATAGCCAAAAAAAAATTTTTTTTTACATTTTTTCCTATGTGAATATTTTTATCGAGGGATATTCCATTAAATGCAACCAAGCGTCTGACAACCAGTATTTATTTCTAAGATTATATTTTTTTTTCTATTTTTTTTTTTTTTTATTTTTTTTATTTATACAGTTTCTTCTCTTGGACTCAGCATTTGAGGTCACATGCCTCATCTCCACCATAAAGTATTACGTTTCTACTTATGAATTAATTATTAGTTTTTAAGATACCTATTAACTATTTAGATGTTTAATTCCCAGACGTCCTGGTAACCTATAATATATATATTTTATCATTATATATATTACTATATATATATTCTATTATATATATATGTTAAATCCACTATTTGCTTAAGACACTTAAAATAGGTTATTCGTATTTAAATCTGAGAATACAGATCAATAAACAGATATTTATGTCAAGTTAAAACATATATATTGCCAAACGAATTATTCTTATGTCTTTTATTGAAACGGTTTCAGATAGTAATTTTGCCTAAATTTATTTATAGAGGTAATTATGATTCTAGTTTTAGAAAGTTCTAGTCACGATTAGGAGCCGGAAATCCTGTACATAATCTGAGTCATCTCAGATTCGAGCTCTCGAATCCGGAAATAATACGTAGTTCGTGAATTACACGAAGGGATGCTTGAAAGGAAATAATTTGGATTACAGGATGCAATACTATAATCCACAATACACGATTTCGGATTCGGATCCGTTAAGATGCTGGATCGATTCGAGACATTTATTGACATCACATGATTCGATTCGGAGCTCGATTCCGAGTTCTATTTCTTTGTTTCTACAGGATGTCAAAATAAAAACAAAAAAAACAAAAAAAAAAATTTAAATAAATGACTGCATCACCATTCGAACGAGCCGAATCACTTACCTATGATAGTGCTTCTACGGTAGCCACTACACTAGAGATGGCACATAATTCTCACATATATTAGTGGACACAATCAGCGTAGAAAATTTAGAAAGACCCACTCGTAACCTCTATCCCCAACTATGATCTATTCTTTCTTGTGCACCATCAACCCCATCCCCACATTACCTACACCCTCTGCATTCATATTACATGCTGTAATATTTGATTTCAAACGCACCAGATTTTTTCGACTAGTGTTTCTTTCCAAAGAGTGCCCATAATACTCATCCATTTCATTTAATTATATATTTCATTATATTAATTATATAATACTATTCCTCACCTTGTGTAGTTAATTATGAGCATTGAAATTTAAATTTATGTTTGTATATATATTATTAATTATTGATTATTGCTCCTGGAGTCAACCACAAAGTTTTTCACGTGCTTTATATATTTATGTGTAAGTTTATGCAACTCCTATAAGGTGATTTAACTCTTAAGGGTTTTACCCCTTCTTATCCTGACACTCTCAATATAATCCTTCTACTGGTATTTCATTTTCTCGTTAATTTACCATATCCCTATTATTAGATTAGGACCTCCAAATCATAATACTTAGTTTTTAAATTCCTTTGCGGTCTTTTATTTTCTTTAATATTTGTCATATTTCATACCCGTTTCTAAACCGTGGTATTTGAGAAGAGTGTGTGAACTTCGTCATACACACTGAAGCACATTGCAATCTTTCTCGTAAGGTTATTTATCGGAATAAATTTAACTGAGCATAGACTAACTGTTATTTATGGGTATTGTCTAATGATAGTTCCATATTGTTGAATTGCAAACTGTCTTACCTTTTTAACTCCATTTCGCAGATACACGAACATGGTCTTCACCTACAGAATCGGATAAAGAAGAATTTGGAATTTGCCGTGTCTCAATTATTTTAATTTTCGTTTTATCCTCAGTCATCATACCAGTGCTCCAGAAGTTCATAACTTGATTACCGTGGGAATGGGCTAAATTCATGTAAGGGTTAATAAATAACGCTAATATCTCTCTTCTTAGCAAGGCGCTGCGCCAACGGCTAAACATTGGTTATTTTATAGGGGGGGGCAAAGGTTGATGATTATATATTATTATAACATAATTCACCAATATATATATAATATATTAATATATCATTATCTTATTATATTAGGAAAAGACGTTTCTGTTTCTCTATTCATCATATATTATATATATATATATACGTATATCTATATTCCTACATAGTTTATCTTATATATATGATCTATTATATTATTACCTTAATTCGTTCATGGGCAAACTACGAACCAGGTAATCATCAATTGGTATAACTTTTGGCAAATTCTAAAAAAGTGGTAATTTATGAATTTGTTGTTATAAACTCTGAGAATGCCAACTATCTATGACTCCAAGGAATACGTGTGAGTCTTAAACGAAGAAACGTATAATAAATGCTAAGTTTTGGAGAAATAAAGCACGTGGAAACGACGGTAGGTTAGTAATTAAATTATAGAAAATTTTGCTATTTATATATTATTTCAAATGTAAATCGAGTTTTGGAATAAATGTGTGTATTTTAGGGATTCTCGAATCACGTGAGGACTTAAGAAAACTACGGAATCGAGATCTAGGTCCTGAAGACTGAATACGGGATAATCGATTGCGAGTTTCAAGAACTGAACTAACGCCCAACTGTTGTTATATAATACTTGCGGAGGAAAACAGATCGGTTGGAGGATCTGAGAGAGAGGCAAATATGATCAGTACACATTGGTGGTGTGTGCCCCTGCCGGCAAGCCTATTTCCTGGATCATAGTTGACTGGACGAGCGGCAAATTTGTCAAGTGTTCTTGTCCCATCGTGAAGCGGTCGGTATTCGCTTTCAAACCTAGTACACACCACGCAATCAGCACGCATTATTTATAGCAAAAAGTTTTATATAAATAATTATCGTATTGTTAAGTATTGTGATATGAAGAAGAGTAAATTGTAAGACTTCTAGTATTTGTACTTAATACGACTTTTATTTAAAAGACCGAGACTACTGGTAAGATATCACTTTTGGAAAGATTGGTTTAATTTTTTTATTTGTGTAGAATTACCTAATCGACTACTTGTACAAACAGATCAGCTTTATCTAAAGAGTAAACTATTTTCTTCTCTCGCGGATTTTTTGCATGAAATAATTTAAAAGTACATTATTGTATTCTATATTTTCATATATTTTTACCTTTTGAATTATTGGATTATTTGAAATGGCTATTTAGTTCAAGATCTTTTTTACACTCGGAATGAATTAATGTTTACTTATAATTTTCACGGAGCTTAGCGCTGATCCCCTACGTCTTTATCTCACTACCTACTAAAGTAATCCCAGCTCACGGGACAGCGTTTAATGTGATAACGACGTAGGAATTGTATAATGTATTAGGCTACTGTGATGCTAGCGAAATGAAGATTATATTTCGTGAAGCAGACATTATCCAATGTTAAAGAACAATCATCTGGGATGTGGTCTCAAAAATACCCCCATATTAGGTGAACAAGTCAATGCGTAATCTTACTATTATTTTTACTCCATCATATCCTATTACCTTGCTCTCAGGAAAACTAAAGTGATAATTACCATTTATTTGAGATACTATTATATATATATATTTATATATACTTAGATAAATATATATATTATAAAAATTTAAGTAATATATAATATATATAGTTAATACACGAACCAGCCTCTGAAAGAGCCACAATCCATATCTCAAAACTACAAACATTTTCAGTGCACACCAAATAGTTTGGAACCATTGGAACTTCTAAATTTACAGGAAAACTGTAAAAACTATAGGGGAGAAAAAATACAAAAGCTACAGTGAAATGAATTACATTTTTGCTCTCCCCTTGATAAAAATATTTTGGTTCGAGAAACAAAATTAAAAAAATATTTATTATAAAGAGAGAATTTAAACCATAAAAATGCTATTTTTATTTTTGGTCGGGGTGCTGGGACCAGTAGTTATACATTGTAGTAATAATATATTATTATTTGTAAAGGTAATTACACGGCAATTTAGGCTTCGAGCCGACGGGGAACACAAGGGGGACGTTTTCCAACCCCGTAGGGGAGGGGCGGAGTGACCCCCGACCCACGAAACACCCAAATACCAAAGGAGCGGGGGTTCCGGAGACCCTCCCCCGGAGGGGGGGAATTAAGTCCGACCATTTCCGTAAGTGTTCCCCGGAAGTGCCGGATGACTCCGTACTCCTGCCATCCGTCCAGGTATTTCCATTTTATTAAATGTTTTAGTTCGAAACAACGACAAAAAAAAAGCAATTTGAATTAGCTTCATACGGTAATTTGAAATTCATTTAACACAGCACGAAAGGTCTCTACATAACGCATTCTAATCATTATTATTTAATCAAATTATTAACAATAATGTTTTTTATTTTTTTTTTTTTTACATTTTTCCTAGTCCAAAATTTTAGCGAGGATCCAAAAATGTAAATTCCTTTTCCCTGTAGCTTATTGTATTTTTTGAGATAATAAATTTTTTTTTTTTTTTTTTTTTTTTTGCATTTTCCGCACTACAATTGGACCAGCATTCCAGCAATGTTTTCCTTTTTCCCTGGTAGCTGCTGTAGTTTTGAGATATGGAATTGTGGGCTCTTCTAGAGGCTGACCATGATATAATATATATTATATATATTATTGGAATTATACTATATAGTATATATATATAAGTATATATATTTATATATCATATATATAGTTATGTATTAATATATATATATAGACTCAATCCTATATTCGCTATAATTATTACCATATATGATACTATACATATATACTATAATATAACGAGATTCTTTGTGCGTCTCCTCCAAATTCTATCAACATGCTGAGAGTAGTTCTAGCGGAGAATACTTGTCAGAGAAGAAGCTAGCTGCAATAAAAAAGCACACAGCCTTTAAGTTGACCTTTTTAAGCCAATATTGTTCAAACGAAAACCATAAATACTTTTAAAAAAAATGGAATGTTTTTATATAGTTTAGTAATTACTCCTTCAGTACCTATCGATTGATTAATCTTTTTCAGTTTTTCTATAGTAAACACACTTAAAAACAGTCGGTACCTGGGACAACATTATAAGGTGTGTTTTTTTCGCCAAGAATTTTAAGGGGGGGCAAGTGCCCCCCCCTGCATACCCCCATGTCTCTAGCAAGGGCGTAAATACGCAGAAAATTTTCGTTAGGAAGGGCGCCAAAATAGGATTGAAAAAGTTCATTCTTTTTCCAAACAACTCTGACCCAAAAGGTTGGTACGCATATATTGAATATAATATTTCAATTACCTTACCTCTTAAATATATAGTGTTATATTGAAAATTATGATTAATTTTCAAAACAAAAAGTTTACCGAAAAGTTTTACAAAAGATAAATTGGCAGAAATCTACTTGCGCCTAATTTATCTTATCGATTATGTACTTGAATAGTCTGGTACTACTAACATTTTTCGCACAAACTCCAATTCAATTTCAGCTTTCTTGTTTGCCAGACACTAATTGTTTAATCGGAGTGTGAAGTACGTCAAGAGAGGCATATCGCTCCCTACCGGTTCAAGCTGAATCTCTGTGTCATCGTCTAAACCTTGTCCAATGGTTTTTAACGTCTCTCTTAAGTGTCTGAATGTCCCTTTCATTTTTGTGCTTTGGGTCGATCCATTGGTTGATTGTGCTAAAGGCAATGTTTAATTATTGGGAAAAAATGCCGTTGCCTTCCTTGATCCCTTCAACTATTTATAATTTTAAGTTCGCTCACGGTCCGTGTTTCTTCTCCCTCCAATTCAAATACCAAAGTTCAGCCACACATTGAAGTCCTCTCAGTTCATGAAAAGTCTTTCAACAATACTTGATTTCCTCTTCAAATTCCTCAGCGACGATGAAGTAAAAAAGAAAAAGCTGGCGAATTCTGTTCTGTTCTCCAATGAAAACTGTGAAAAAGAATCCCAGGTATGGTATTAGAATAGCCCTCATCCAATATTCTTCATCGGTGTAAGCAGGAGGAATTTCGTGGCTGAAGCTCAACGACATTAAGAGATTTTCAACCCTATCTGCTTTTATCCTTGTATGAAATTTCTTTTACCGTACGTTGGTTTTTGAGCAGGACCGTGATCTTTCACAATGAAAGAATTTTTTTTCAGCATGGTTCGAGCATTGAAGAAAGGTATAACCTCTTCTGGACTGTAGGTTACTTCCAAGGCAACTTGGTTGGCCCAACAAATCGCCGAAAAGTGGCTATAATACAGGTTGAAATAGCCAAGATCAGGTTGTGGTGGCCAATAGTCAGGAGCTGAAATGCATTTTTCGTTACGTAGCTACAACATTACCTACTTATTCTTTTGCCAAGTTTTTTCCCCGAGCCTGCATCATATCCACAAAAGCTGTCAATGAATAGTTGAAATAACTACCGTATTTTTCTGACCATTGCGTCCCTCAAAAGGCTGAATACTGCGTAATGCTATTTTCTTCTCAAAACGGGTTTACGAAGAAATTGATAGTCTTTAAAAGTGGATACAGTATTGCGGATTTCAGACTGCAGAGTCAGATCGTTTACTACAAGATTTAGTCAATGACTAGCACAATGAAAATATAAAGTTTTTTTGGATTTTCTTTAATCATTATTTTCTGTACTGCCTCCCTTCTTACTCCTGTCATAGCTGAGAAAGCCATCGTACTTTGTCCAACGCATTTTGTTTTTTGGATCTAGGCCATTTCTTGTCAGAAACAATCAATTGGCACTTGCTATGGTTTTTTTGCATCCATGGCTTTCTAATAGTGCATCCAATGATCCCCTCACGAACGCACATTTCAGTCTCATCTAAAAATCTGGTTCCAATAGATAACGACGTAAATTGAAATTTTTGTTAAATGGATATCATGAACTGTTTCTTATGTATTTGGGTACGCTGAAAACGAATATATCAACCTCCAAATTTGCACAACGGGCTTAAGTTTTTTTGTAATTTCTACATATTTCATAAACTAACAATATAATTCAGAG
>JABUQX010066348.1:0-15000 GCA_015478945.1 Trachelipus rathkii
AGAGAGATAGAGGTATATAAATATCAATGTTTATATTAGTATCTGTATTATGAGATGTTCCTTCGAATTGAGTTTAATATTACTTGCTACGACATCGAGACTAGGGCAAAACTAATAAAATGTCATAATGTTTGTTAAAAGTTCGAGTCGACCGTTATGATAGCATTCTAATGTGGTCCGAGGTAGTTGGAATGCAATATCTATTTTATTTACTGACAAATATTCTATTTGGTTACTTGCAATACTTGGTTTTTAATATTGTCGTGACAATGTGCGAATGGAATTCTTGTCATCCCTAATAGAATCTATAATATATAAATAACAATAATATATAGTTATAGTATAATTATAAAATTTATAATTAAGGTGTAGCGATGCGGATCGGATAGTAAAGATCAAGGCTATCGCAGTCGGATGCGATAGCGGATAGTTAATTTTATAAGAGTCTAGGAATACCACAATCACAATATATATAGTATAGTATATAAATTATATAATATAATATATATGTAGTCTTGTATTATATAATATAGTTAGACGCGTGATTTAGTAAGTAATTGAAGGAGTATACCTAAGTGTATATATTGTGTAGACAGGAACGTAATACCCCAATAAGGCTGTGTAATATATATCACCAATTATAATAGCTATATTATATAATATAATATTATAATATATGATACAATATAATATATTAACACTTAATATACGAGAATTAGCTGCGTCATATCATAAATATACTTCATAATAAGTATACCTAATATATGTAATTGATATATCTATATATGAATATACATATGAATATAATTATTAATATATAATTATAAATATAATATATAATTATATATTATATATTTAATATATTATAATAACTAATACGAGTATATATATATAATATATATATAATATATGGTGGTAAGTAAGTAGATATATCTATATATATAATCTGTATTATATATAAATTTTATTTAATATAATAAAAAAATATATAATATATTAATATATTAATATATATATATATTATATATATATATATATATATAAATATATAATTTTATATTATAATATATTATATGTACTATATTATATATATTTGCGAGTTTATATTTATATTTTTTTATATGTATAATATTAGTATTATAATTATTAGTCAGGGGTGCACGATCGCGGTACTTCTGCGTATCCGTACTAACGAACTAGTTTTTTTCGAGCTAAACGGAGTAACGGTTCATACTTTTGCTTTCATGTAACGCTCCATATAAGTTCGTTTTTTTTCTTCGTGTACTTTTTATTCGTTACATTTGTTCTGACTTCTTTGAATGTAACCATGACACCCCGATCAAAGCTAAAAATCTTTTATAATAATATATTTTATATATATAAATATATATAATATAATATAATATAATAATATATAATTATAGTATATATATATAATATATATATATAAATATATAAATTATATATGAATATATATAATATATATATATATATATATATATATATGAAATATATAAATATATATATATATATAACTCTTTTAACGGATTATGGTTTTCAGCCCTTAGAACTACGGGGAGACTGCTGGTGGCGCTGTGAACATATCCAATTAGCATTTGACTGGGTATGCACGCGTCACCGCTTTCTCCAAACTTCCCTTGGTTTCTCCTTCTCTTTGGCTACTTATGTTAATTTCTTCAAATCGCTCAATTCTGCTGTTTGTGTGGGGCATTCTCTTCTTTTCTGTCAATATGGTACCCGTAGCGGCACGTTAGTGCTCGACGGATTTCCATCGCGTAACCACCACTGTTACGACGCCCACGAAGCACAAAGGGTTGCTGTCTCGGCACATGTTTTGTGTTGATATTAATAACTCCAGACTTGTTCGCTGCGGTGCCCTTCTTTCTTGCCACCTCTTCTGTGAATTCCTCTCCTCCTGGTTTCCTACTCATTAATCTCCTCACTTAAAGCCTGCGTCTATGCTTATCTGCGAATTTGCGTTAGATGAATATTTGAGATGTTCAACACCCTCCTTGAAAAGGGCTCTGCCGGTGAGCGGCGGTCAAGTGTAAAAAAAAAAAAAAAAAAAAAAAAAAAAAAAAAAAAAAATATATAATATATTATATATATATATATATATATATATATATTATATATATATATATAAATATATATAATAATATATATATATTATATATAATAATATTATATATTTATAATATATATAATATATATATATAATATAATATATAGTTATATATTATATTATATATAATAAAATATATATATAATATATATATTATATAGGAATAAGGGGATTTTGCATAGAAAAGGAAAGGGATGTGCTTTCGTAATCGTAATTGAATGTAACTAGAGTTGTGGAAACATTCAAACGTCGCATTAACATGGCAGTAATGAAGAGGTGAATGAATGGTGGGTTGATGTGAGAGGAATAGTATTTTTGGGCACGAGGTCTAGTAAGGAGGAGGTAAGTGTAGAGGAGAAAGTGAAGGATATAAATCGCAGTATAGATGAAATACCGGTGAAAATGATTCAAGAGCGGAGGCGAGATGGTGATTGATTGGTATTTGAAGTTTGTAACAAAAAGTTTATGGAGAGCATAGTTCCGAGGATGGAAGAAGATAATAGACCCTATATAAGGTAAGAATAAAGGTAACTGGTAGGAATTATATGGGAATAATTTATTAGGGCATATTTAAGATATATACTATTATTTTGGTCGAAAGAATGCGTCGAGGGACTGAAGGACAGATTTGAGAAACAAGTGGCTTTAGAGTGTAGAGGATGTGTGGATCCAACTCTTTTACATTGAAAAATGATTGAGAAATATGACGGGAGAAAGAATAAATTGGTATTAGGTTTTTTTGTATTGCAAACAGGCGGATAAATGATAATACGTGGAACTCTATGGCAGGTGTTATTGATATATGGGTTGGTGGTAAGCTTCTGAATGGAATCATAAGTATAGATGTCGATAGTAAATCGTATGTAAGAATTAATAAAGTTGAAGTGATGTTTAATATATGAGGAGGAGGCAGGGATTGCTGCTTCTTGGTTATTCCATTTGTATATTGGATGGGGTTATGGTAAAAGTTTGGTTGGGGCGGGGAGAAAAAAGAAGATGGGATGGCAGGGATGGTGGTTAAATCAGGGTTTGGAAGTGTTTCAAAATTTTCGACTCTGACTCCACTCTTGAAAATCAGACTCAGACTTCCGACTCCACTCTCTCAAAATTACGACTCCGACTCACAATCTCGTTAGAATGATGGAGAATGAAGAGAGTGGAGGATGCCTCTATCTATTATGCGGATTATTTGGGTTTGTGTGGCGAATTCGAGAGAGTTTGAGAGGATTGGTAGAGGAATTTTGGCAGGTGTGTAAAGGGAATTTTGAAGGTAAAGTGAGTAAGAATAGAGGTATTGTTGTGAAGTGAGGCCGGCCCCAGGTGGAGTTATGCTAGATGGTGAGCAAATGAACGAGTGTCTGAGTTCAAATATTAAGGATACATGTTGATGAAAAGGGAACGGATGTATCAGAGTTGTAATGAAGAAAGTTGTGTAATGGCACGAAGGGTGGCCGGTGATATAATCGTTGGTGGAGCCACAAGGGTACTAAGTCTTGAATGAGCTAGGGTTGGGTCTAACATGAGGGTATGTTTTTTTAATAATATTGGATAATGTTGAAAATTTAATATATACACAACCAATAAATTGCTAAGATAGCTCGCAATTAAGTCATATAAAAAGCAAAAGCTAACGGGATAACGGAGTAACGGCACTCGTTAGCTTTCTTCAAGACGGAATAACGATTACGCAACTACTTTTTCCGAGTAACGATACGATACAGCGGAACTACTTCTTTTGGTACGATGCTCACCTCTGTATACTAATGTATATATATAATATTATATGTATATATATATATATATATACTAATATATTATATTATATAAATAATTATAGTATATATATAGATATATATATCTATATATATATTATATATTTATACTTATATAATAATAGTATATATATAATATATATATAATAATAAGTAATATGGATATAAAGTAGATATATACTATAATATAATTTATATTATATATATATAAATATAATATATATATATTATTATTATATATAATAAATATATATATATATATATATAAATACTGTTGTGCAGGATTGGGGACGTGCACTCACTCTTTTCACCCCACCAATAACTTTCACAGCCTCCCCCATTTGGAAAATAGGCTATATATATAATAAATCGTTAATAATAATACTTGAAATTAATAATTCTCCGAATTATACTTGAAAAACAAAAGGTCTGAGCCCTTTCACGCGAGAGAATTCGGTTCTCTTTCTTCCTAATGTAAGATCTACAGCCGCTGAAAAGACGCTGCATCGTAGCTACATTGTTTGAAGGGGCATTGGCTAAGAAATTCCCGGCAGTTTCGCACGATGTGGAAAACTGTTTACAATTTATCTCGGCAATCAAGACCAAAGTAATCTTTATCCGATTTCCAAGAGTTTTTGCTTTTATAATCTTCGATCAATGACAGAGTGTCTTTTGACACCTTGAACAAGACTCTTCATTGCTGCTAGAATCCAAAAGAACGTTCATGGATCAAAGGTTTCGCTAACAGATGGTAAAATGTGTGTCTGTTTGTGAATATTTTCTTTTTATTGGCTATTGAATTTCTGCCTTAATAACAGTGTTACACATAGGCATAACTAAATAGAATTTTTAACCTCCTCTGTGAAATACGTGGTTCAAGAATTTGGTTTTGTGATCTAGGGATCCATAAATTCTATTGCGCATTCGTAATTTCGTTTTGCCGGAATTCTGAAATCTATTAATTATTTCACCATGATTGTTCTGTCATCTGGACAGTTCTTCTTACTTTTAATAGCAGTTTTAACACTGCCTTTTTTCGTTTCAACTAGAGGAACCTCCGGTCTGACAAGAAGATTTTCTGAGCTCCATATCTACGTTACTCTGTTTTCAAACGGTTTTAGGAAGAGTACAATTACTAAAATCGCATAATCATCTACCATTCAGGTGCTTTTGTGGATTTGCCTGGGCATGTTGGTTAGTGGTCAAGCTGGGACGTCCTCGGATGGTCCAATGTGTTCTACTGTCTCTTTATTCTAATGTTCTAATGTCTAATATGTACTATTCCCACGAGTCTGAACATCTTGCGTTCAGGAAGGATGAGGGAATCATTTGTCTCCTCAATCATAAATAATAGCTGATCCGCTATCCTGCGAAAAAATAAAATTGCGTAATGCGGATAGAGGAAGTATCGTGGATGTCGCATTTGCGGATTGCGGAGCGGATATCTCGCTACAGCCTCTAATATGTTATATAGTATTAGGTATAGGATATAGAGTTATAAGATATGATTATAAGGTATATATATATAATATTATTATATATAATTGTTATATATTAATATACATATATGAAGGCGTATATATATATATATTATAAGTATATATATAGTATATATTATAATATATAAGTATATATATTATATGAATATATTATATTTATCGTATATATATATAGGTATGAATTTTAAAATCCTTTGATGTAATAAATTATTTGTTATATTCAATTATATATTTATATATAGTATATATCATATATAAGATATGAAATATAATATATAAATATAATATTATATATATATATATATAGTAAATATATGATATATATATATAAATATATAAATAAATCATATATATAGTATATATAGATTTTATTATATATATATATATAATTATATATATAATTTATATACTTATATATATAATATATATATATTTAATATTTCAGACGCGGCCCCCGAAATATCTCCAACAGAACAAACCTTGAATGGTCAAATCAGAGTGATGTTGTCACGTCTCCTCCATTCAGGAATAAAAATTTAGATGTAAAACAATGTCCCTCCTCCCTCTGTCAAAGCGCCTCCCCGACAAATGACGACACATATACATCTCTTACTCAATCATCACTCGTACATAAATAATGAACATCAGACGAACTTTGATACTCTCGTGTCGACGGACCTATGGGCTCGGCCTGCGGTGGTTTCGCAATATCTCCGGATCTCTCTCTTCTCGTAGGAGGAGAGTGAGAGCCACCAAGTAAAGGTATATATATATATATATATATATATATATATATATATATATATATATATATAATATATATAAAATATATATATATATATATTATATAAATAGGTTTCATATATATATATATTGATAGTTAGTATAGTATATTGTAGTATATAGTATATATAGTAATGTAATTATTAGTAAGTATATTATAATACGGTAAGCTATATAGATAAGTATATATAAATATATATAATATATAATACAGGAAATAAATTGCAAAGAACGCAATAAATTTGTATTGATGGAAACACCCTAAATTTCACCCTTCTGGGAAATCCTGCGTAGGGTCCAGTTCGAATTCCCGGCAGGGTGAAACATTCTAGGGTGTTTTATCATAATATATATATCATATATATAGATATTATATATATATATTATTAGTATAGTATATATAATATATATTATTATATAATATATATATATATATATGTATAGTATAATAATAATATTATATATATATATAATTATATAACTAGTAATATACTATATATATATATATATTATGTATTTATATATATATTTATAATATATATAATATATAATATATAATATATATATATATATATTCTATATATATATATATATATATATATAATATCATAATATATATATATATTATATATTATAATCTTATATATATGTATATAATATATATATATATATATATATATATATCATATATATATATTTATTATAATGATCTTAATTCTTATATATATTGTATTATTTACTAGTATATATATATTATATTATTTATTTAGTATTATATTATTATAAGTATATATTATATAGTATATATGTATAATAGTATATTATATATATAGAATATATATATAGATATATAATAATATATAGTATATAGTATATACTATATATATACTAATATATATTAGTATATATTTAATAAATTTTGATGATTTTTCCTTGATCTTCATTATAAGTTACTATAAAAATCCTAGAATTAAAAAAAAATGAAAAGTTGATAGAATATATAACTTGACACTAATTATCTTTGAAATATATTGTAATTAATTTTTATTTATTTTCCCGAAATTTTCCTCCATCTTTTTTTCTATGAAACGTAGGCTGATGGATCGATCAGTTCAAGAGGGCCTAGCTTGATGACTTTATCAAATTGGGGATTTTTATGCTATTACTTAAATGTAAATTTATTGAATTTGTTTTTCCAGCACTTCATTTATGGTTTCGAATACATAAAATACATTTCAAGTTTATGATGTGAATACCAACTAAATGCCAGGTAACCAACCTAAACTGCAAAAATTACCATATATAGTATAAGATATAGTATATATATATATATATAATATATATTATATATATATATAAAAATATCCATATATATATTGATATAATATATAATAATATATATATATATAATATTATATATAGTTATATATACAATATATATTATATATATGTATATATATAATATAATATGATATATATATATATACTATATATAATTATATAATTATATATATATATTATAATATATATATATAATATTATATATAAATATTTATATATATATCATATATATATATATAATATATATATATTATATATATAGTATATATATATATATATATGATATAAAATATATATATATATAGATATTATATATATTATATATTATTATATATATATATGAAATATAATTATATATATGTATTATATATATATATAAATATATAGTATATATATACATATATATATAGTATATATATATTATATATATATATATATATATGGTATATAATAATTATATATATATAAACAATACCTCCAAATAGAATTATATATTATATATTGAAGGCAAATGCCGATATTTAAGAGAGAGAGAGAGAGAGAGAGAGAGAGAGAGAGAGAGAGAGAGAGAGAGAGAGAGGAGAGAGTTGGAGAGAAGAGAAACAAACTCATATCTTAACAGAGAAAGTTAATTTACAAATAAGAAAAGTAGAACTAAAACAAATAAATAAAATAAAAACTTGCATTATAAAACATATAAAGCAAAAGAAAAGGAAATTAAAGATATAATTCAACTAAATAAACTAAACGAAGCATAATGCATTATAAACTATAATAAAACAGTATAATACAATATAGTGTGCTCTTAAATGTGAAACAAAATCCTTAAATGTGAAAATTTCTAAAATTCCAAAAAATCCGAAGCAAATCTTTTCTAAAACTCAACATTCCTTAAAAGGGATCTTAAATGTATTTAAACACATATACAAACACACACACACACACACACCCACGACCACACACAGGGTCACATATCTATATAATATATAGTATAGTATTTTATAGTATATCATATGTATATATAGATATATATATAATAGATATATATAGTATATATAGTATATATATATATAATATATATTTATATATATACTATATATATATATATATATGATATATATACTATATACTATGTAATTAGATGAGAAGTTATATATAAAATATATATATAAGTATATCTTAATAATATATATATGAATATCATAATATATATCATAGTATATATGTATATATAGATATATATAATTATATATATATATATATTGATAATATATATATATATATAATGTAATACTATAATATATATAATAGACAAATATATATATATAGTACTATACTGATAATATATATATATAATATATATACACTATATATATAAGATATATATATATATAATATATAGAATATATATATAATATAATATATATATATAAATATATAATAGTATATACTATATAATATATATAGGTATTTTATATATATATAGTAATGAGAGTGTACAATAATACATATATATATATTATATATATATATATTAGTAAAGATACATAAGTAGTATATAGTATATAGTTATATATATATACTATAATAATATATATATTTAAGTATATATTTATATATATTTGAAGTTTAATGTACAGGACCTCCTCACCACGGTCCTCAAAAAGCTGGGCACTGAGTTGAAGATATATATATATATGCTATATATATATATATTTATTATCATATATATATATATACTCTATCTTACAAATAATATTATATATAATTATATATATATATTATATATATTTATATAGTATATATATATATATTACGTATATATAATATAAGTATATATATATATATAGTATAGTATAATATAGTAATATATATATATTATATATATATATATGTAATATATATTAGGTATATATATAATATATAATATATAAATATATATATATATATGATAATATATATATATATATAATATATATTCATAGTTCCTTCTGTCCCAAACGTAAGTTTACTGAATATCCCATAAACAACTGAGTAATGTAGCGCCAACCGTGACGTATAGAGAATGGTATGCTAGTTACCAGACTATACAAACATCGCATACCATTTTAACGCAATTTTATAAAGTCAGTCTTGCCACGGTCTTGCACTACATCTGTTTCTGTATGGGCGTGTGTTCTAACTTCGTTACGTTTTTGCACTACATTTTTTTTGTGTATGGGAGTGTTTTCTAATCCTCGTTACGTTTATGCGATGCAGGTAAATATAGAACAGCGGTTCGCTATCAAATTCTGTGTGAATAATGTAAGCAAGTATATCTTATCACTGAAGACATTTTGCTTCTTAAACGAGCTTTATGGGATTGTCCACTCTACTCCGTGAACTATGGTTTTTAATGTGTTCCACAAAGCGATTTTTCAAAAGAGGCCGAGTAAAATGTTGAAGGAGACCTCGGTTGTGGAAGGACAAACTGTGCATACGAACGGATGAAAAATTGTGGAGAGTCGTTAGAGCTGTGAATGGAGAGAGACCGCCGGTTCTAGGTGCCAGGAGTGATTGCGAGAAGGAAAGTGGGTTGGAATAAAAATTGCTAAGTTCCCGTAGACTTTAACGAAACCATTTCGTACATGCGAAAAAGTTTGTGCAAAACCTATTGCCGAAAGACTTATCTGTGGAGCAGAAAGCGAACAGGGTCAGAAAATTTGTCAAATTTACTTGAAAGACTCGAAATGGAGTACACAATTGTTATGAATAAAGTTTATGAACCATTGGGTTTGTTGAAGTACTGAATCTTGGAAAAACCAAACCGGCAAAGTGAGGAAATTGGCACACAAAAAATTCCTCCTCGTCCGAAGAAAAGCTCGTATCAGCAGTTCAGATTTGAAAAGCTGGAATATTGTGTATTTCGGCAACCCTTGGTATTCGGGCGAATACTGCCTGTAACCATCAGCGTACAGACATGTTAATCATTGTCCCTTGTTACAAGACGTATTGGAACGACTTTCCGGAAAAGAGGTTCAGCGAATTCACAATGCAGGCCCTTGCAGACGATTGGGGTGTGAAGTACCAAGATACTGCGCCATCTCACACCACTGAGCTCTCAATTATAGGAATTGTGCTGCCGAAGAATAACATTCGATAGTACTTCCAGCATCCTCCATACAGGCCCATTAGATTCATAGCTCCGTGCGATTTTTCCTACATCTTCCCAAGTTAAAAAATGATAGTTAAAGATTCAATCATTTTGGAACGATGGGCAAACATAAAAAAATTACATTAATACGTGAATCAAACACACTTTGTTCAGAAAAAATCTTTCCGTAGCGTGCTTATGAAACAGTAGAAAGAAATGTTGGAACCCGCTGTAGGTAACCTCCTAAGGGTCATACTTCGAAGAAACTTGTAATTTCAGGCGAGTCCAATACATAATTAAATACGACATCAGTACACTTACTTTCTGGGACATAGCAATTATCTATATAATATATATTAATTATATATATATTATATATTATATATATTTTTTTATATTATATATAGTATATATATATATATCTATATATCATATATATAATATATATATATGTATACTATATATATATATATATAATGATATATATTATATAATATATAATATATATATTAATATATATATATAGTATAATATATATATATATATGATATATTATAGGGAGAAGAGAGAGAGAGAGAGAGATTTTTTAATATATGGACTGCTGGACCTTTAAAAAATCAATTTAACTTTAATTTAGAACCTAGTTCAAGAGTTAATATAGCTTAGTTATAAATATATTGGATTATTAATTAATAATTAACATTCTTCATTTTTAATATACAAAATATAAATTCGTATTTTCTGAACATCAAACTTTGTAAAAAAAAAAATTTTTAAACCTTTGAAATACTTCGAATGAATTCGTTGAAGAAAGTAAAGAGAATAAGTGAAAAACTTGATCTCAATTAATTTCTATGAAATAAATTTCAGATTTATTTTTTTGGCAGGCCTACTTTTCTATCAACTTTTTCCTTCACAATTTCCCATTCTATTATAAATATCAGGGGAGATTTCGTATTGGATTGCAGAAATTTGATTAATTTTGTTGGGTATTTTAAGAATGAGGATCTAAGAGTAGATTGGTGAAGATTGATTTAGGAATATTTTACACGACTCTTCCTAACTGGAAATACCAGGTATCTTCCAGTGTTGGAAAACGCTATGTTAAAAACCCACTTCAGGCAGAATGTTTATATCTAGTTCTCTAGTATCTTTGATTTGAATTTTTTAAAATTATTTCCTGATTGAAATTCTGACAAATTTAAAATATGTTAAGTCTTACTTATAATATTAGGAATGAAGATAACTGCTATTAAACACAGCGAATTTTCTTTTCATTGTGGAATTGAAAATGATTGGCCGAGATCTTTCACTTGGTGTTTGGCTATTCTAAAATCTGATGAAAATTATATACATTTTTAGTGGAGATGTAGAAGTAATAACTGAACAGTTAATTAATTAAAACCACAAGTAGTATTATGATTTTCTACATAAACTTAAATTTTATCGTCAACCACTTTTGAGAAATTATAATATATGATTATTATTATATATATATATTATATATTATATATATTATATATATATATATATATATATATAATATATAATATATAATATACTATATATAAATATATATATCATATTGATATATATATATATATATAATATATATCGAATAGTTGAATTAGCGTAGTTAGACGAAATATCGATATTTTTTCCGAAAATCGTTTTTTTAATACTTTTCGCCCCTATGTAAGAGGACTAAAAAAAGATTTGCCAAATCTCTCATATATAAATATATTCAATCTGTCAAATTTTCTTTGTGCTTAAATTTAGTTTAGGGCACATTAAGTTTAGGTTATAATAAGTTTTGTCAAGTATACGCAGTAAATTTGTGTATACTTAACAAAACTTTGAGTACTCAGCAATTATGGGATGAAAAAACCGGGAGCTTTGAATACTACGCTTGAAGCTTTCTTTTTATAGGGACGTGGATGGCCTTAGTGGTCTAGAGCATTCCATTATGTTAACGCTCGACGCGGTTGTCCAATGTTCGAATCCCGCTGATGGAGAGTAAAATCTCCTGTGACTCATTCATTTAAATTCACCCGGTTTAAAATTTTTCGAACTTAAAAAGAAATAATATATGAAAATTCCGAATAAAGTTGCATATAAATATAACGTAATTGTGGCAATTTATTATTAACAAGTGGCAGGGTTGCTTCATAACCCTGTCAAAACATAAATTACATTTTTAAAAATAGAGATTTTTATTAACTACACTAATCTCAACTATTACCATATATATATATATTATTAATATATATATATATATATATTTTTTAAGTTTAATAATATATACATATATATATATATATAATAAATATAATTATATATATATATATATATATATATTATGATTTTCTACATAAACTTTACTCTACCATCAACCAATTTGGAGAAATTTACACGAATTGTTCATCAAATTTTTGACATTTCTTCTTTTAATAAAATCAAATGTTAATAATAATAATAATAATAATAATAATAATAATAATAATAATAATAATAATAATAATAATAATAATAATAATAATAATAATAATAATAATAATAATAATAATAATAATAATAATAATAATAATAATTAATAATAATAATAATAATAATAATAATAATAATAATAATAATATCAAAGAAAATAATAATAAATATCATAATATAAAGATAATACTAATAATTATAAATAATTAATAAAAATAATAATAATAATATGGTTAATAGTAAGGTGCTGATATTTAAAATTTGAAATTATTATTTCCATCATTATTTAAATAAATATCAAATCTTATGTTATTTAACATATTTAAATTTTTTAATTTCACTTTTACTTCCTCATAAATAATTTTTAAAATTATAAAAAAAATTCTAACGTCCTCAAATTGATAGAAAAAGAAAAATTTTCTCTTCTAAATTTTTGAAAAAGAGCTGCCCTTTAAACTCTGACGTATCAGCACACTAGAAGGCAATTGCATGCTGAACAAAGCACAGCAAACATGTGAAGTATGTGCTCTTTTCTTCGGTCATTTTATTGATTTATTAACTTCTGAGCAGTAAGCGTATTTTTTCCGAAGTTTTCACAGACCAAAACCTTCTTAAATGTCTTAATTTAAGTGATATATTTTACCCTATCCTTAAGGGCATTATGAAACGAGTGTTCTTAAATATATATATTGAAACGCCCTTAAATAGTTTTATATATTAAATATTTCACCAATCTATTTATTAATTGATATCTATTTTAAGGTAAAAATTCCAAAACCAGCAAGGAGTTTGACCGCTGTTCACAGGTAGAGTCATATTCGAGGAGGGAGCATTAAAAAAACAAAAGTGTGAAAAATAAAATAAAAAACAACACAATGACTTTAACGAAAATTTGTAGGTCTGAACATATCAGCAAACTTTACAGTTAGGGTGATTAAATTCCGTAGGAAATACTGAAGATGCAAGAGAATTGCACGGTACAGAGATGACTGGAGTATTTAATGCCCGCACAAAAATCTTTATCAGGAACTGCACCCCTTATTGCTAGAGGGCGAATAAAAGTGGTCGGATACACGAGGTATGATTCAACTGAACACTTTCCGTTATGGTACTAGTAGAAGAAAAAACAAAGTTAAAAACGGTCACCTTCTACGTATATATATATATATATATATATATATATATATATATATATATATATATATATATATATTAATATATATATATATATATATATATATACTATATATATATATATATCTATATAATATATATATATATATATATATAAATATATATATATATATGATATATATATATATATATATAAAAAAAAAAATGTTTATATATAATATAGTATATATATATATATATATAAATATATATATATTACTATATATAATAATATATTTAATAAATGTATATAATATCTCAAATCAAATACTGTATTTATAATATGTTATATATACTCAAATAAATACATGATATTTATATATATATTATTATAGATATATATAATATATATATATAGATATATAATATAATATTATAATATATTATATATATATAAATACATTAAAATATATATATATATATATATATATATATATATATATATATATAATATATATATATATTAAATATATATATATACATTATATACCTATATATAATATATTATATAATATATATTTATATATATATAGTATATATACATATAATATATTATATTATAGTATATAGTTGTGTGTGTGTGTGTGTTGTGTGTGTGTTAGGTATATTTATTCTGGAAACACAAAAGAAATTGTATTCTTGGAACTGAAAAATAACGGAAAATAT
>JABUQX010066348.1:20000-31068 GCA_015478945.1 Trachelipus rathkii
ACTTTACTCTTTTCAAGGGCATTAAGAGTATGGGGTTACGTAGATATGTGTGATGAAAAATTTATACAAATCAAGAATGGCATGTCAATTTAAGTGGAGTCTTCATAACTAGACCCTCTACTTTTTGAAATCAGAAAATCAAAATTTTTCACATTTTTTTTTTATCTAGAATAGTTATGAAAAATTCCTATTTTAAACATCATGGTATTTTTAAATTCTAAATAGTTATATATCTATATATAATTATATATTGATACTAAAAAAATTTCAATTCCAGTCAAAATTGCAATTCCAGGTTTAGGATCAAAAAATGTTTTATTTATAATTATAGAAAATCTAATTTTTTTTTTCTCTCAACCTCTAGCTCATTCTTCGGATTTTTTCTATGTCAAATATATATCTGAGCGGAGCCGGAGCCGAGCCGGAGCGGAGCCGGAGCCGAGCCAGATTGAGCCGTGAGCCAGAGCGGGAGCCTTGGATATTTTTTCACTGAAATAATTTTTTTTTAGTATGAAAAATTTATTGCAGAAGATTGGGCTGAACAATTTTCAAATAGTAAAGAATCCTTAGTCGGATCAGTCGGATTCAAATTCAGATCCGGATTTAATTTCGGATCCAATCCGGATCCGGAATCCTGTTTATGAATTTTTTTAAAAAAAAATAATTTTTTTAGAAAATCTGCTGAACAATTTTCAAATAGTGCAGAAACTTTATTCGGATCCGGAGGCTTGAAGCGAAGCTGGACCGAAGCGGAGCCGGAGGGCCGGAGCGATCCTGGGGTATGATTTTTTTTTTTCTAAAATATATTTTAGATGAAAAAATTTAATGCCAGAAGACGTACTGAATAATTTTCAAAATAGTTACAGAAACTTAGTCAGGATCCGGAAGCCGAAGGTGAAGTCCGGAGCCGGAGCCGAGCCTGGAGCCGAGCCGGAGCCTGGGTATGAATTTTTTTTCAAAAAATATTTTTTTAGGTGAAAATTAATGCAGAAGACATACGAACAATTTTCAAAATATTGCGAATCCCTAGTCGGAGTCCGATCCGGGAGTCGGAGCCGAGTCAAAGTGAGCCGAGTCATAGCCGGTTGCCGTAGTTTGATTTTTTTCGAAAAAATATTTTTTTAGGTGAAAAATTTAATTCCAGAAAAGACTTGCTGAATAATTTTCAAATAATGCAGAAACCTTAGTTGGATCCGCATCCGGAGCGAGGCCGTATCTGGAATAAATTTTTTTAAAGGAAAATTTTTTTTCAATAAGAAATTTGTTGCCAGAAGACGTGCTAAACAGGTTTCAAATAGTGCAAATCCTTAGTCGGAATCCGATCGGTGTTCGGATCGGAGTCGAGTCGGGAAGGCCAGAGTCAGAGCCGGCGGCATTAGTATAAATTTTTCAAAGAATATTTTTTAGATTGAAAAATTATGCCAGAATCGTGCTAAATAATACTTCAAATATCGTGAAACAAACGCTTAGTCAGATCCGGAGCCGAAGGTTGAAGTCGGAGCCGAGCCAGAGCCGAGCCGGAACGCTGGTATGAATTTTTTTTCAAAAAATATTTTTTTTAGGTTGGAAATTTCAATGCAGCAGATGCACTGAACTAAATTTTCAAATTAGGTGCAGAAACCTTAGTCAGTCCGAATCGGATCTGGATCCGGATCCGGTTCGGAGACGGATCCTGTGTATAAATTTTTTCAAGGAAATAATTTCTTAGAGAAAAAATCTATTGCCAGAAGGACTGCTGAACAATTTTCAACTTAGTGCAGAGAATCCATAATTGGATCCGGATTTGGAGTCGGAGCCGGAGGCGGATTTAAAGTCGAGATGGAGTCGAGCCAGAGTATTGATTTTTTCTAAAATATGTTTTTTAGGTTAAAATTTTATTGATAGAAGACGTACTGAACAATTTTCAAATAGTTCATAAACCTTAGTCGATCGGAGCCGGAGCCGGATCTGGGTATGAATTTTTAAAAATATATATTTTAGGTGAAAATTTTATTGACAGAAGACTTGCTGACTAATTTTCAAATAGTTCAAAAACTTGTCAGATCCGGAGCCGAAAGTGAAGTCAGAGCTGGAGTATTACCCGGAGCTGGAGTCAGAGCCGGAGTCTGGGTATGAATTTTTTTCATAAAATATTTTTTTAAGTGAAAAATTTAATGCCAGAAAACGTACTGAACAAATTTCAAAAAGTGCAGAAAACCTTAGCGGTATCTGTGCAACACTCTGTCAGATCCATCAGCACTTCCTTGGTAGTTAAGAGATAATTTTCTAAGATGGAATAATTTTTATTCCAAAAGACTTGCTGAACAATTTTCAAATAGTGCAGAATCCTTAATCGGATCCGGATTCGGAGTCGGAGTCGGAGCCGGAGTCGAAGTCGGAGCCGTAGTATGATTTTTTTCAAAAAATATATTTTTTTTTTGAAAAATTTATTGATAGAAGTGCTGAACAATTTTCAAATAATATTGCAGAAACCTTAGTCAGATCCGAAGCCGAAGCCGAAGCCGAAGCCGAACTCGGAGCCGGTGTCGGAGCCGGAGCCGGAGCCGGAGCCGGAGCCAGAGCCGATTCCTGGGTATTAATTTCTTTAAAAAAATATCTTTTTAGGCGAAAAATGTATTGCCAGAAGACGTGTTGAACAATTTTCAATTAGTACAGAAACCTTAGTCGGATCCGGAGCCGAACACGGAGCCGAACCTGAAGCCGGGAAATTTTTTTAAGAAATATTTTTTAGGTGAAAATTTAGTGAAAGAAGATGTGCTGAACAATTTTCAAATAGTGCAGGAACCTTTGATGGATCCGGATCCGTAGCAGGATCCAGAGTCGGATCCGGAGCCGGATCTTGCTTATAAATAATTTTTCTAAGAAATATTTTTTTAATTTGAAAAATGTATTGCCAGAAACTCGCCTGACAAATTTCAAAATAGTTTTCAAAAACCTTTAGTCGGATCCGAGCCGAGTCGGAACCGGAGCCTGGAGTTTAAAGCCGGATCCTGTTTATAATTTTTTTCAAGAAATATTTTTTAGATAAAAATTTATTGCCGGAAGACTGTGCTGAACAATGTTCAAATAGTTGCAGAACCTTAGTTGGCATCCGGATCCGCGAGTTCGGAAATGGAGCCGGAATTTCTGTCGGTATAATTTTGTCTATAAATATTTTTTTTGGTGAAAAGTTTATTGCCAGAAGATGTGCTGAACAATTTTCAAAGAGTGCTGAAATCTTAGTCGGATGCAGCGCCGGATCTGGAGCCGCAGCCGGAGTTTGAAACGGAACCGGATTCTGGGCTTAAATTTTTTCAAAAAATATTTTTTAGGTGAAAAATTTATTGCCAAAAGTACTGCACAATTCAAACAGTGCAGATACTATAGTCGGAATTGCGCCTGTGACGGATAGGCTTCGGTTTTTTTTTCTTTTGGATTGTTAAAAGAATGTAGGTAAGGCTTGAATTGATTCAATTGAAAAAGAATTATATAATATAATATATATATATATATAATTATATATATATAATATTATATATATATATATATATATATATATATATAATATATATATATATATATATATATATATATATATATATATTATTATATATATATATGTTATATATATATATATATATTATAATTAATTTTAATTAAAAAATATATATATATATATATAATATATATATATTATATTATATATTATATATAACTCATATATATATATATATATTAGTGCAACAGAGTGTGGGATATTTTATCGCAGAGAAATCGTATGCTGACGTAGCAAGGATGCGTGTTAGAGGTTAATGGAGAATGTACAAGAGTTGAGTGTGCGTCCCTACCGTTATTCAATGTGGCGTCGAATGTACTAAGGTTTCAGCACCTTGTGGCGAATCTGAAAATCTTTGAGGTATAGTAGAGAGGATTTGGCAGGTGTGTAATAAGGAGGGTGTTGAAGTTAGAATAGATAGACAATACGCGAACTCCGATCTATCTTCTCTGCGTAGAAGCGTCTGAATAGTCAATATCACTGCCATGCACCAAATAGCGTGTCGCGGCGTCTGAGTGTCAATATTTAGATATATGGTGATGAAAGGGAACGATGATTGCATAAATGTAGTATGAAAGTTTGTGAATTGAAGGAAGATGGCTGGTTGTGCAATAAATTCCATTAGTTGAATGCAAAAGTGATATAAGTCTGATTGTTCTCATAGTGGTTCTGTACATTGTATGCTCATAGTCTGCACTATATGCTATTACCTGTGCTAAGTATAGTAGTGAGACTTATGTCTGGATAAGAGGTACAGAATAAGTATAGATATAGAACTTCCTTGGGCTAACGGCATTTTTATAGTTGCTCACTGGGTTAAAGGAGCAACCAAACAAAGTCAAAGCCACACCGACATGGGCACAAGATGCTTGTTGCGAATTAATTTGCAATAATTATAGACGATGAAAATTTCATCGCGCCAGACTCGAAACCATCCGACAACAGCGTCTTCCGTTTAATTAATGTACAGGCAGCTCTTACCACGGTCCCGATCTGCCACTTCAGAAAAAGGTATCTCGGAACAGTTTTCAAGTCTCCTGTCGATATCACTGTTTTGAAACGGTACTTATTTAAATCCATAGAAGGGTGCTTTTAACCCCCTGCTGGGGCTAAACAGCATTCTGCTAGTTTGCTCCGTTTACAGGAGCAACCAACAAAGTCAGGTCCACGCGACATGGGTAACATCATCTTGTGCTATAAATTTGCAATAATAATGACGAAGAAAATTTCATCACGCCAGTGGACTTGAAGCCGTCAACAACAAGCGTCACCGATTAGACCAATGTACAGAAGTTCCACCACTAGTCCGATCCAACACCACAAAAAAATAAGGTATCTCTTACAGTTTTCAAATTTCCTGCTTCGATATCACTGCTTTGAAACGGTACTTATTTAAATCCATAGAATGGTGGTTGGAACCCCTGCTGGAGCTACACGGCATTCTTCTGGGGTTCTCCTGTTACAAGAGCAACCGACCAAAGTCAAATAATGCCGACATGGGGAACAACATGCTTGTTGCGACAAATTTGCATAATTAAGAAGACGAAAAAATTTCACTCGCGCCAAGACTCGAACCATCGACAACAGCCTCCTCTATCGGTACAGGAGGCCTCTACCACTATTGCGATCCGCCTCCCCAGAAAAAGAAGCATCTTGGAAGTTTTCAAAATTTCTTCTATAAGTCTATCGATTATCATCTCCTTTGAAACTCGAGTATTTATTTCCATTCAGTGTGGACCGTGCTATGTGTATCAAGCACGTCTCAGCTCGCGGTACTGGACATCGATTCTATGCTGAGTCTCGTGAATCCATGCAGATCATCTCTAATACGTTGTCTCCAGACACGTTACTAGAACACACACTATCTCAACATCTCGTGTTATGCTACATCTCTAAGTGCAGTGGAGCTATCAACTGTAAGATTGTCAAGTGAATATGGATTGTACTGAATTAACAAGTACTACAGCGAGCCTTAAGTTAGGACCTAACTCATATACTACTTGAGTAAACAGCATAAGTGTGTGTCACCTCGTGTCTTAGTGTGTGGTGTTCGATAGAACCTTCTCCTATGTCGTGTACGATCGGCTGCAACGAGTGTGATAGCTTAACCCGGTATCTACTCCTCTTACATCAGAGTTGATCTCCGAGGATCTCATCTCTTTGACACGTGCTGCTATGCGTTGTATACTCATAATGCTAGCAATACAGTATGAGTATACAAGGAACTGCCGATTACAGGCGCACAACTATGCTTCTTACGACAAATTTGCAATAAGACAAAAAAAAAAATTATTCGCGCGCGCCAGGACTCGAACTAATCGACAACAGCGTCGCCTTAGACAATATACAGGAGGCTCTACCACTAATCCGATCCGCCCCCCTAGAAAAAGGAACGCATCCATCACTTGAGTGTGCTGAGTAATGACTGCTGCGATCACTCTTCCTCATTGTAAATCAACCGTATAGCTATACTCTGAACATCACACAGAAAGTTGTATTGAATCTCTGCCTGGGGACACGCATTCTTCAGGAGGTGTCCTGGGTTCAGGAGAGCAACCAACCAAAGTACAAAAGAACGCCGAACGTATGTCGCAACAAAGATGTCTTGTTCGCAACAATTTGCCAATAGATAAGACTCTCAGAGAAAATATTTATCCAGCCTCGCGATAGGACTCGAACCATCGATCAAATTCGTCGCCGTAGGACAATGTAGAGGCTCTACCACTATTGCGATCCGCTTCCCCAGAAAAAGAAGCATCTCGAGAAGTTTCAAATCTCCTGCTTCGATATCACTGCTTTGAAACTCAATACTTATTAAAAGTCACAGTACGTGCATGGTTGGTACCCACTCATTTGGTGCAGCGGCATTCGTCAGGGGGTTTCATGTTTACAGGAGCAAGAGACCGCCAAATGTTCAACGGAACGCCGACATGCGACAATGTGCTTGTTGCAACCACAATCTTGCAATAATAACGACGAAATAAAAATCATTCTCTGCATGCCAGGACTCCTGAACCATCGACAACATTACGTCTCCCGTTAAGATCAGCATGTACTCAGAGGCCCTCACAGCTAGTCCGACCGCGCATCACCAATAGAAAAGAATCATCTCGGAAAGATTTCAAAAAATACTCACTGATTATCGATATGCAGATCGACTAATGAACAACTCGTCTTACTACACGTATAAATAGAGATTCACACTAAATAGAGCTAGCCTCGACGCCCCTACTGGGGCCTACATCGCATTTACAGGTGTAGTTGCTCATGCAGGTTACCAACGACAGAGCCTCGATCCATATGATCTCATCATGCATCCAAAGCGATCGCCGGACCAGAGTTGGCTCACAACATGCTCTCCGTTTCCTGAAAGTCTTCAAGTGATAGTATTATTCAATGCGATATGACGAACAAAGAAATTCTCATACAATCCAGCAGCTCGGCCATGAATACCTCTAACCAAAAGCTTACATTAATCGTCGGTTGACAATGTACAGGAAGCTACCATGTGTACGTATAGCTCGCAGATATTCTAGCAATTACGTCTACACATACTCTCAGAGAGACAAAGACATATCATCTCGAGTGAAAAAGAATCATATTATACTAAGCTCATATCCGTGCTTATCAGTATCAATACAACTGATATCGTCAATACTACTAAAAATAGTTTATCAACCTATTTATGAGGATTCCAAAATAAAGTACAACCAGATGAGATCTCTTACATTATCGAATAGTTGAAAGACCTTTTAACAGCCAAAATAAAGATGATTTATCAAGTTTCATTACTATAATATTAGTACAACTAAATATAACAGCTCATAAATATTAAATTAGTCGGCACTCACGTGAATCGAACAGTATGTTGTTTCTAATTTTTATATAGCAGGTGTTGTGCTGAAATAACACTATAATTCGACTCATTTTCATTATTTCATTAGTTTTCCTCCAAATTTCGCCATATGCATAATTTTATATGATATAGCCCCCACCAAAATAATTGTTAAGTGTAATTCCTAGTCTATGAAATGTAATTATAGTATTATAACTGAATTACCTAGTATATATATCGATTATTATAATACCATAATAGTATTGTTCCTAATAATACTCATGTCAATCACGATTGTAAGGATTCCAATACGAAGGATGATTCAGGTGAGAACAAACCGCCATATATTAAGATATTGAGATATCTGAAACACTAATAGTGTATAGGAGATAAGTATATTTATCTGCACGAGAAATAAGAGCGTTCTATACTTCCTATGGTTATTTGCCCGTCTAAAAAAAAATGAAAGATTGTTTGCCAATATTTTTGTGTTTTCCTCCAATAGCAATTTTTCAATATCAGTATACACAACGGATCACTGAATATTATGAAAACTAATAATATATAATAATGTGTGAAAAGAAAGATAAGACAGACAGACAAGAGATCTGTTCTGATTTTTCTGTCTCCCCCATATTCTCGTACTCTGACGCTCAATGAAATATAAGAATTAAATGATTATACACTCTCGATGTTGCCATATTAACTTAATATTAAGGATGAATAACCAGATTACTACCGTGAGTAGAACACTCGAGCCTCAGTAATCTGGCCCATTTAGTATCTTATATAGGATTAGCTCTGCTATCCAAGAACAACTATTAGAAGAAGTACTTTTTTCAGGAAGAATATGAGTGTACACGTACGACTGATGTTTCGTATATATTGATCAACATCATAGAATATTGTAAATTATCATGTGAGTGCTTTCTCTCAACACTATAGAATAGGAGAACTAGAATATAACATCCTAACACAAACTTGAGAAGTTATACGAAATGTTTACAATAGGAGCATGTGCACACAATACAATAACTCGCTATCATATCTTATATTGGATATTCTGATAGATTGTTTATGGCAGTTTTTGTTATAAAACTGAAAAAATATTAAACAATTCCATTCTCTTCACCCTTAACATAGCGTGTGCTTGCTCTCTCACAAAATCTCTGATACAAGTGCTGAACTATATAGTACTTCATACAATAAGACTCCAGCATGAGATGTCATAGATCCGGCCCTACCATTCATATAATATCGAACTATAGATCTCTGATCAGCGAGATGGGTAAGTATGCTAGCTCGTGTCGTCGAACCATTATATACAAGATGACCTCACTCTCGTTCAACATAACAGTCACCACACACCTAACAAAGATCATCAGAGTAGTGACTATTCCTCAATCTACTCTCATGCTCGTGATAGACAGAGAGAGCAGAGGGTTGTTTTATGTACGTCCCCTAGGGTGAGTCATATCATCCCCATCACTGGGTAAATTGTATATATATCACGGGTACATAGATAGTGAGATAGCTATATGCACTCCATACACACATCTCGGATTTGACGTAATAGAATCTACAGAGAGAACAAAAATAAGCCAGCACTCTGATTATAATAAATGCGCTCGTGATACTGGAACAATGTTATGACCACAACAGCTCCAGAAGAGACTCTCTTGGGCATGTCCTACCAAACCATACACACGTAAACCAATTTTCTCTGGCTGAGGATGCCGACAACTCTATAACGAACCTACCCACGCTCCCTATAAGATGCGATTCACTCCATGCTCATACTTATATGCTGACTATATGGAACATCTATATCGATTTCATACAAGAGACAGTGATATATGAGCACAATGTTACTACTCAAATAAGTACGATAACAAGTGGGTTGGGAAGAGATCGTGTGACTACCGAACCACTTTGAAAAATTCGAATAAAACTAACAGTGAGCTTCCTGCTTCAGAGATAAATAAATAAAGCTAATAGAATAAATATTAATATCCTAAGTGATGTGATATTGTTTTACAATCACTCCCTTCACTGTACTTAGTGATTCGACTAGGAGAGCATGTGATACTGCCGAGATCCGGCCAATAAAGTAATATATGTAAGTATACAATATATAGAAGAGTTTCGTAACCCTCTCGTATGTGGAAGGATAACAGAGAATATTACTCTTGGTTATTTTAATCTGTCTCTTGATTTATACAGTTACTTTAATTCCTCTCATATATAGACATAATATGTATAATAAAACTTTCGCATACTGAGTTAGTAGTTTAGACCAACCTTGATCACGAAATATAGTAACATGCTATAGAAATATGTTCCCACTTTTCTCTGCATGACAGATACAGCACAACAACAACAGCACTAGACTATCGTATATTATATATAAAATATATTAATGATTATTAGTGCGTGATCAGCCTACCACAAACAAATTAAATCATATTCGGACAACTAATATATTCTACAGCAATAGTAATTATCCTTGAGTAATACCAGATCTCACACAATGATATCGTTCATAGAGGAGGGGTGTACTCATTAACGGTTCAATATCCGTAAGAATAGTGATGGTAATTATTGATACACCACTATTCTACGTGTCACACGCGATAAACCTGACTACTCAGAGAGGACTGTGAGTTATTTTAAACTATTATGATACGAATATAGAAAAGGAATGTTTATATGCCTGTATCGTGTACTATATCTGCTATAGCCAAAAATTACAGTCATATGTATTAAGAATACTAATCCTTATAACGCGTATACATATTATTCTATTAATATATACTCAAATAATTTCTGAGCTAGAAATCAGGTAATTTCGACTAATTATAGCAATTGCAAACCATCCTCTGCCTTCTATTTTTCTGAAAGTATGAGAACATAAGCGATATATTGCTTCTGGTATGTATACGATGAGAATCTATACGGGATACATACACAGTATTCTTCTTCCTCCAAACTGAAGAATATATAATATAACAGAGTAGAAGTCGTCAATAGGGTTTTGCCTCAATTAACGTCATCTGTGTAGTAGGCAATCACAAGGCAATCTAGAATCGTAGTGCTGTACAAGAGAACAAATGAACTAAAATCAGGAAAGTGATTCAACAGAGAAACATATATAAAAATATAAATACACAGGTTTTATGATAATTCCTCTAATATGAGAATTTCTTTCTGTATTTATGATTATAACTCCAACGTTGAGATGGTATTATTATGAGTCTACTTTTTGTTGCCGTTACAAATTCACCTAGTATGAGGACTGATATATAGATAACCTCTAATCAGCTTTGTTTGTTATATTCGTATGTAGGTGATGAATGCAAAAAATAAATTTCTTCTCCCGAATTTATACTTAAATATTTAAAATGCAACATAGAGGCGCTATAGGGTAAATGTTCGCGCTGATAGGAATAGATTACGAGTAGTATATATACTTATTTGGGTATATCACAAAGAGAATCCCTTAGTTATATGTAACATATATCTCAATTTAACAACATATACCTCTCGTCTCAGATTAATTCGTATGTTAACGCTATTTTTAATCACTAAAAGACACACACATGATTGCTATTATACATCTCGGTTTATACAGATTCACATTAATATATGAAAAAATAATTTATCTAGAAGTTAATATAAATAATTATCTCCTTCCTCTT
>JABUQX010066349.1:0-7500 GCA_015478945.1 Trachelipus rathkii
AAAGAGAGAGATCAAATCTCTCTACATCCTCTCAACTCTCTCAGATTTTCGCGACACAAACCAAATGCGATGGTGTCCGCATATGAATGAGGTAGGTGGGTATTCGCTCGCTTGTCTTCTATTCTCGTAGATCATTCTAGGGTAGATATGGTTGTGGAGTCGGAGTTGGGGAGTCGTTGAATTTTGAAGAGAGATGGAGTGGAGTTGGTAATGATTTTGAAGAGGGTGGGTCGGAGTCGAAAATTTTTTGAAACGACTCCACAACGCTGATTCTCTAACACCATCCCCTAGTTCCATCCCACCTCTATGTCTTTCATAATGCCATTATACAAATTGAATAGACCAAGGAAGACATAGGCACATCCGTGCCTGCCTCTGTAATAATAATATGACACAGTCCTTTCAACTCTATATATTCTTACACGCTGTACTATCGTCATATATACTTTTTGATTTCCATTTCAGCAAGCTTCCAACACCATATATCACTTACATCTGCCATAGAGCTTCCGTATTAATCATTTCAGACGCCTGTTTGCAAAGTACAAAAAAACTAAATACATTTATTCTTCTCCTCCTCATTTTCTCAATCTTTTTTTCAATGTAAAGTTTGATCCCACAATTCCTTACCTTCTAAAGCACCTTGTGATCTTCGAATCAGTCCTTTTCAAGTTCCTCGACGCATTCTTCGACAAAATGAGCAAGTAAATATCTTCCCTACTACACTTAATAACAATTTCGCCTTAATTCTACGTTACCCTTATGTCATTTACTTATAGTAGCGTACTTTACTGCTCTCTGCTAATGCAATCGGAATATGCTCTCCTTAACATTTTGTTAAACAACTTCCAATGCATCAATTCACAACATCTCGGCCTCCGCTTCTTGCATCATTTCAACACGTAATGTTCATCTATACTCTGGCGATTTATCATTCTTCAACTTTTCCCTTGCTGCTAGACATTACGTCCTCCTTAGCTAATGCCCGTCATCGCCAAATAATCTATTCCTGCGCACATCAAACAAACGCACATTCACTATCACCTTCATTATGCAATGTTATGCAGATTTTCCAAGTGTTCCCCACACTCTTAGTTACATTCATCTCGATAGTTATAATATATATTATATATATATATTATAATATATATATATATATATATATATATATATATATATTATAGTTATAATAGTAGTATATAATTATATATATATATATATTATATATATTATATATATATATATAGTTTATATTATAAAGGATTTTTTTAGCTTGATCGGCGGTGGTCAATTGGCTATCAACATTCAAAGAAAGTCGAAACAAAATGTAACGGACTAAAAGTAACAGAAAAAAATAACTGAACTTATTCGGAGAGCGTTACATGAAAGAAAAAGTTACGAGTCATTACTCCGTTACTGTGAAAAACTGGTTCCGTTGTAACGGGAGTACGGAGTAACGGATCGTGCGCCACGTCTGGTATATATATATGGGCTATTTATAAGTGGTTTGACTCGGTCCAGGGAGCGGAAAATCAATAATTAATGTTCTCGCTATTTTATAATTTTTTGGTTACATACATTAAAGTTTTTGGGTAACTAACCTAAGGCTTAACCTAACCTGAACATAACCTAACCTAACGTTAACCTACCTAACCAAATCTTAACGCTAAATTAACTAACCTAATATTACGGAGTCCAACACTTATAATGTCCATTTATATATACTAATTATACTATATCTATATATATATATATAAATTGATAGTTAACCGTAATTTATATATATATATATATATATATATATATATATATATATTATATATATTAGTATATAGTATATATTATATATGTATATATCTATATGATATAATATATATATATATATATATATATATTATATATATATATATATATATAATATTATAATATATATTTATATATATATATATATATATATATATATGTACTACTGTTCTCCCCGGGAAGGTCCCTGGTCTCTGTAAGAAACAACGTACCTGTCAGTGGACTCAGCCATGCGGGTCTCCCACTCGGACTCTGTCTTCCCACAGTCCTTCTCCTTGCATTTCTCCACCGCAGGCCAGCCCACATCTCATCACGTTGAATCTTGCCGATTCCCTCGCATCTCTTTTCCTTGGTCTTCCTAGTTTCGCGGCATCCATCCCATCGTTTCTTCGCCAGCCTGTCTTCCTGCATCCTTTTCAAATGTCCCCAACCATCTTATTCCTTGGGAAATCTATCCTCCTCACATAGGCTGTCATCGGCTATCTCTTCTGACTCTTTCGCATTTCCTATTTTCTTTCTTAGTCTTTTTCAATTTTGCTCTTAAGATCTTCTCATCCGTTGCTGTACCTACTTTTCATGCCTTTTGGTATGTACACAACGCATGTCTCTGCACGTATAGCAATATAGGTGGCTAACACTCTTACGTAAATTATCTTTTCACTTCTACACCTAATTGGTCGCTTTCATCAAAGGATACAACTACCCTTGCGCTCTTCAGAACTTACGTTAATCCTAATGCGTTACTCTTCTGGTCACACCATGCCGTCTCTGTATAATTCACCCAGGGTATTTAAATTTTTACTTTCTTCAAGCTTTCTCCATTTACGCAAGATTTTCACAACCATCGCTACTCCTCTCTTGCTCACGCATCATCACTTCTGTGTTTCTGCAGTGTTGCATTTGGTAGTCTTTTGCTCCAAGTTTTTTCGGCGAAACATCTGTAATTCGTTTCCATTCACTTCTTACCTTCACTCCGACACAGCCAATCATCCGCATATGCATGATTGTCTCCCACGCATTTCCCCCATCCTCTTTAACCTCGGCTCAATTGATTTTCTCAAATTTTATAAGCTATGACAATAAGGGTGACAATACGCTTCCCTGTTTTACCCCCTTCGCCACCTCAAACCATTTTTTATTTTTATACCTGTTCTCACTTGGCACTCTCTGCCCACTTTGTTCGATACTGCTTCAGTGCATCGGCAAATCTCTCGCCACTCCATAATGTCTTCTTCTTAACACTCTCCATAATCCATTCCTAGGTACCGCGTGTCAAAAGCTTTCCTTAAATCCATAAACATTACATAAATCATCCTGTTGTACTCGTAAACCTTCTCTCCAATCTGTCTCAAGGTGAACATAAGGTCTGGGTCGTACTGCTACCTTTCTGTACGCCATGCTGTTCCTGCTCCTATTTGTGGTTCGGATAATATCTCTCAGTCCTTTTCTCCAAACCTCATTTCATATATTTTCGCCATATGATTATCAAGGAGATCCCCTTGTAATTTTTGCACTCTCCAGAGTCTCCTTTCTGTTTATATATATTGGAATAATAATAGTTTTGTTCGCCAGCCTCTCTGGGAACACTCTTTCCCCTTCTCCAACACTCATTTAGTAGCTCCCAAACCTTCTCTCTCATCACCTCTCCGCCTTCCTTAATCAACTCAACTGCTATTGCCATTTCTCGTCGGGGCCTTTAATCATTTTTCATTTTCTTTATGGATTCTTCTAGTTCTTCTCAATTAATTTCATCCTCCGATCTCTTCATCATACTTCGCAACACGCCTTCTCCTCCATCTCCTCATCCTTTCCTCTTTAGCAACTCATGCAAAATATTCCGTCCATTTCTTATTTATTTCCTCTGGTTTCACCAGGGTTTTCTCCCTCTTTATTTTTAATATTACTTTGTCTATTCTTCTGTGTTCTATATGTTTTTTGCCATCTTAAATATCTTCCTCTTTTACTGCTGCATTTTCTGCTGAGCTGCCTCTGGCACTTTCCTGGCTGCGTCTTTCTTTGCATTTGCTTTTCCACCTATTTCTGCCGCTATTTCTAGCCTCTACATATTCTTGCCTTGATTGAACCGTTCTCCTTTTAACATCTTCTCATTTTTGTGGTTTTTATCTTCACCGCCTCCTCCGCACAACCTCGTTCCACCATCTGAAATGGCTCTTGGTGTGTTCGCGTCCCACATATTGGTATCGCGCAGCTCGCTCCGCCGCTGCCTCAATATCATCTCTGTCAGTTTCTGTACAAATTCTTCTCTATCTAACTGGTCCTATTTTTCTCTTCTACCCTTACTATATGCGATCTCTTTTACTCTGTTTTTTTCAAAGGGAGCACTCCATGTTGATTAGATGTAATACACACTGATCCATTATCGTTCCAACTGGCAACTATTAAATTAGAATCTCTATCCAGAAGGTGTTCTTCAGCACCCCGTAGTAGTTTTCACCTGGCATGATTGAACACAATTCAGTATGCATTCTCCTATTGACAGCTATACAATAATCTTTACGCCGATTTCGTGATCAAAACTCTCGCCGGTTGCTGTTTCATCCTGTCTGGTGTATCTATGTGATGCTGTGTGGTCAAGTAATGTATTCCGTGATTTTAAAACCCGCTCCTCACACAGAAGTCGCAGATAGTCCTTTCTCCCTCTACTATTTTTCCTCCTATCGCAAAACATCTATCCCTCTTCGTTCACTGCGTTCCTGCTCCGCACCCTTGCATTAAAATCTCCAGTCAGACTAGATATGCTATTTCCTTCGCTTCTCAACCCTACCCATCTCTCCATCAACTCCATAAACTTTTCCTTCTCCTCATTTGAATGTCCCTGTTGGGGTGCATATACCTGAAACACATGGTACTTCCTTCTCATGATTTTGAAACTGTACACCATAAGTCTTTCATTTTATTCCTTCCGCTTTCAGTATATATGGGCTCATCCTGGGTCCTACTACGAATCCCCAGCGAATATATATATATATATATAACTATATTAATTATATATATATATAATATATATATATATATATATCATTATTTTATTATATATATTATATTATATATATATATATATATATTATATAATGGTAGCTGTAGGAATTATAGGGGAATTAGTTTATTGAGTAATGTTGTAGGGAAGATATAATGCTGGTATTTCTGGGTAGAAAGAGTGGGTCGAGGTGATGAAGGGCTGATTGGCTAGGTGCAAGGTGCGTTTAGAAGTGGTGACAGATGTGGGCGGATGAAAATCTTTACATTAACCAAATGCACTGAGGAAAATGAGAGAGAAGAAGAATAAATTGTTATTAGGTTTTATGGATTGCAACAGGCGGATGATAGGGTTAATAGGGAAGCTTCATGGCAGGCGTGTTAGTGATATATGGTGTGGTGGTAGGCTTTGATGGAATCAAAATATGGTATGGACGATAGTTGAAACGTGTATAAGACTGAAATGGAGTTCGAAAAGTGGATTGGGTTTATAATTAAATAAACGGAGTGAGGCAAGTGTGTTACGTCTCGCTTGGCTATAATCAATTTTGTATATTGATGGGTTTATGAAAGAATTATAGAGGTGGGGTGGCAGGGCATGGTGTTAGAGATGTGAAGAATGGAAGGGGGAGGGTGCCGCTAGCCTATTATTTGCGGATGGTTTTTGGTTTTGTGTGGCGAATCTGAAGAAGTTTGGGAGGATTGGTAGAGAGATTTGGTAGCATGTATAAAAGGAGGGGTTTGAAAGTAAGCGTAGATAAGAGTAAGGTTGCGAGTGAAGACAGTCCTCGTGTGGACGTTTATGTTTGAAGGTGAGGGCAGCTGGGTACAAGTATCTGAGTAATACTTTAGGATATATGTTGGATGAAAAGGGAGCGATGATGCAGAGTGTAGTAGGATAGTTGTGAATGGCAGGAGGTGGCTATTGCAATTAAATCGTTAGTGGATGTAAAGGGACTAAAGATCTGGAGTGTGCTAGGATCTTACATGACGGGTATGTTGTTACTGTGGTTAATTTCATATAGTAGGTGAAACTATGATTCTGGAATAAGAGGTATAGATCTAAAGTGTTCAGAATGGACAATCTTAGGGGTGTGTTATGTATGAGGAGAATTGATAAAATGATGAATGAACGTATTAGAGAGTTGGGTGATGTGAAGAAAACGGTAAATGAGAGAATAAAGGAAAGTACGCTGAGATGGTTTGGTCATGTGGAAAGGATGGATGATAGTCGGTTGGTTAAGCGGATGTATAGTGGTGAGTGTGCTGGAAATGGACCGGCTGGGAGATCGAAGAAAAGGTATATTGAGTTAGTAAAGGAATGCCTGGAAGAGAGAAATGTGAGTTTGGCAGAGTCGAGAAGAAAGGTGCATAATAGGAGTGAATGGCTGGGTTTTGTAAGGGGTATGGTTTTCGCCCACCTGAGCCAAGGGATGAACCCTACATTGAACGAGCAGATGCATAGTGAGGGGTCCGTTGCGTTCCATGAAGCTCTGGGGTGATTATTTTCTGACTGCGACGAGTTCTCACTAAAAGGTATAAGGGGGGCGGTAATAAGGCTGGGCTTTCTCTTTGACTTGTGTCATATTCTTCTACTACTCTCCAGTTTCCGCGCATGCTACGCACCTTACCCCCAGTCCAGGGGAGAGAAAGTGGGTTATGATGATGATGATGATGATGATGATGATGATGATGATGATGATGATGATGATGATGATGATGATGATGATAATGATATATAATATATTTATAATATATATATATATATATATATATATATATATATATATATATATTATATATTATATTATTATATATAATATATCTATTTATATATATATATATATATATATATATATATATAGGGCGGTGCTCTTGGGTAGGCAAGGTAGGCTAGTGCATGCCCTACCTATCAAAACAATGTCGAATAATTATAATTTAGATATCTAGATTTTTAATGATTAAATAAGGATAACAAGGACATATTACAATCCGAGTAAATGTATTTGCTTATACGTCGCAGAGTTTATGGAATCTTACAACAAATGTATGCCATTTTCCGATTGTAAGAAAGGCATAAACAGAGTTTTTCATAGATATTGTGTTACGAATTTCTAGTGCCTTAATGTCTTTTTCTGAGTAATGGACGTCGTGCTTTCATTTTTTAAAACAATATTTTGATATGCCAAAGGCATTGTGATTCGGCTTTACCGACCACTCATATCAGTCGTTTGGAAAATGAATGTCGTCGAGGGAGGATGTCTCTCTCTCTATAGTATAGTATATATATATATATATATATTATGTATATATATTATATATATAATTATATATATATATATTATATATTATTATATATATTATATATATATATATATTACAATTAGTGCTGCCTACCGCAGAGAGACAATTATATATATATATATATATATATATATATTATATAATATATATATATAATTATATATATATATATATATATCTATATTATAATATATATATATATTATAATATATATATTATATATATTATATTCTGATACCTTTATTTTAAACAAATCTTCCTTTGGTCATAAAAACATCGTTTATAGTTATGTATTTCGACCAAAAGAAGTTGAATTTATGTCCAGAATAGACAGAGATCGTGTAAATCATCCAAATACCCAAATTGCTTTAAAAGGAAAACCAAAAAGAATTAAAA
>JABUQX010066349.1:12500-14596 GCA_015478945.1 Trachelipus rathkii
ATTCCGACTCATCCTCTGAAGTTTTTTCTTAATGTTATTATTATTATTATTATTATTATTATTATTATTATTATTATTATTATTATTATTATTATTATTATTATTATTATTATTATTTTATTATTATTATTATTATTATTATTATTATTATTATTATTATTATTATTATTATTATTATTATTATTATTATTATTATTATTATTATTATTATTATTATTATTAGAAATGATTTTTAGGCTCCGGCTCCGGCTCAGCCTATGGCTCCGATATATATCTACATGGGTTAGAGTTATCATATCGGGTTAAAATTTGGAGGGGTGTTAAATGGTGACGTAACCTCGTCGTGAACGAGTTACGTCCAATGGTCCCCCGAGGACCACCTTAAAAAATCGAAGTGTTTGCAATTGGCTGAAATTGAGAGTGTAATTTCTAGAAAGAGTTGGTATCGGAATTCGAGGAGTTGGCTCCGACACCGGTGCTGAAGCCACTGCGGTGCCGGGTTAATAAACAGTCGTATAACAACAACATAGGTGTCCTTATATGGGTTATCGAACCCGTAGATCTCGAATATGAGGGTTATAAGTCCGTATAGGGTGTCTACCTTGAGGGGGTCCTGACTGAAAAAAAAGCACAGAGTGCAAAACAGAGGTCGAAGGAGGAATGAAGATGGATGAAGGAAGAATAAGGAGGGAAAGAATGAAGAAGGAATCTGACTCAGAGGAGTAGGAGTTGACAGCTGCACCGCTGCTGGCTCCGGTGCGGTACCGAGTTATTAAATATTTGTGTAATGATACAATATTGATGTCTTTATATATGTTATTGGGTCTGTAGATTTCGAAAATAATGGTTTCAGAACCATAAAAAAAAAAAAAAATAAATAAATAAATAAACAAATAAATAAATAAAATTTCTTTTCTTTTTGTTTATAACTTACAAATTTACGTTTTTACATACCCTAAAGCAGTAAATCAGTAAATCAGTAAATCAAACCACCATCCAACCACCCTCCTCCTGTCCAGTCGTGATCTATTGATCTATTGATCTATTGATCTATTGATCTATTGATTCAGGTCATATTTTTACTAAAATTGTAACGTTTTGCATACCCTAAATCAGTAAATCAGTAAATCAAACCACCATCCAGCCACCCTCCTGTCCATCCTTGATCTGTTGATCTATTGATTCAAGTCACATTTCGAGTATCATTTTGGATAAACATAACATAAAAACAAATTCTTTATACACTGATCAGCGAATATATGCTAACGTAACAAAGTTTTCACATTAATAAAGCTTACTTAGCATCATCTGAACTATGAATATAATACACAACGACAAACCTGACACGCCTTAAACATGAATAAACTGTTAACGTTAACAAAGTTCCACACTTAACAACCGTAAAGTAACTAACATAGCATACAAAGACGTAACCTTTTCACACTTTGTCAAGCATATCCCTAACATAACAATGTTAATTTATATTAACATGGTAATATTTAACTAAAATGTATCATAACCTTGTCCGATTATCATACTGATCAGCGAATATACTCTAACGTAATAAAGTTTCTACATCAATAAAGCTAACATAGCGTAACACGAACTAAAAAAATAATGTACAACGACAAACCTAACACAACACGCACGGGTGTCTGTCAAGATTGTAAAGTTCTACACTTAACACCAGTAAAGTAACTAACATTGCACGCAAAGCGTAACCTATTCTTACTTTTTCAAGCATATCTCTAACATATTAACGTTAATCTTACACTGGCACAGTAACATTTAGCAAAAATGTATCATAACCTTGTCCGATTATCATACTGATCAGTGAATATACTCTAACGTAACAAAGTTTCCCCATCAATAAAGCTAACATAGCGTAACCTGAACTAAGAAAATAATGTACAAAGACAAACCTAACACAACTTACACACGAATAAACTGTTAACATTAACAAAGTTCCACACCTAACACCTGTAAAGTAACTAACATTGCATGCAAAGCGTAACCTATTCTTACTTTTTCAAGCATATCTCTAACATATTAACGTTAATCTTACACTGACACAGTAACATTTAGCAAAAATGTAT
>JABUQX010066351.1:15000-17500 GCA_015478945.1 Trachelipus rathkii
AGTATTGTGGAGACCATCACGCACTGCTAACTGTAAAGTATGAACTCCACATCTCATGTGTGCAATGTTAACGTTATCGGAACATAGTCTTTTCATAGTTTTATCAAGTTCATTCTGAAAACAACTATTACTTCTTCGTTTTGACATTCAATAAAATCAGTATCACATTTACCAATTTCCTATTCCTCACCCTCATTGTCCTTATTTAATTTTTCAATCGTACTGATCATGTTTGATGCGTATCCGTAACTAAGCTAATTACTTGTCTCTTGTTATTTCGAATTCTTTTAAGATGTCAGTAACAAATTCTTGAATATATTCGCTGAAATGTTGAGTATTTTTTCTTTTACTGCTAACGTTTTAGAAATATTGTTTTTATCTTCGTCCACATATATAAAATTATTGACAAAATAATTTAGCTTTGCTCATGTGTAAGTATCCATTTTTAAATGCACAAAGCGTCCCTTTATGCAATTTTTAAGCTTATTTTTTCTTCTAGAACTATTTTACAAATATTTTTCCAGTCTAAAGGGACTTCCAGTTTCTAAGCCATGTCTCCACACAGTGCTTTAAATCCTGGTTATGCAAAGAAAACTAATGGGTCACTATCTTTAACAACCATTATAATCAATTGTATTTTGAATTTTTCACTTAACATAGACAGAACAAGTTTATGGCAACTGAAAAAGTTTCCACTTTAGTCTCAGTTTTTGAAATTAAAGGTTTATCCTGATTACCTTTAGCTTCACCTTTCTTTTTAACAATTGCAGCAATGTCTGGATGATAGCGTTTTAAATGTCGCATTAATTTAAAGGATCCAATAGATGTATTGTGACCCCATGAGTAACTGGTAGTTAGGTAGACTCTTTTGTGCATGATCAAACTGACTGTTTCCCATCAACTGTGTTAACTATTTCATATTGACAAATGAAAGTATTTTTATCATCAGAGTGAGTAATATATTCAAATACATGAGGTGTTTTCGATTTTGGTTTAGTTGACATGATTTTTCTAAGGATATTAAACTTAATTAATTAAAGTTATCTATAGAAGTACCGAACCTTTTTTATTATTGAATAATAAATATACATAATCAAATTTCTGGAAAAAAGAGAATATATATATATATATATATATATATATATATATATATATATATATATATATATATATATATATATATATATATATATATATATATATATAATATATATATATATATATATATATATATATATATATATACATATATAAATTTCTAGAAAATATATATATATATATATATATAACACCTGTAGTAATAAAATTAATAATTACTTAATTTTGTATTTGCCGGAGCCGGAGCAGCCTCTTTTTTTGCGGCTCCGACTCCGGCTCCGGCTCCAGGTCCCCCTAAAATTTCGCCTCCGACTCCGGCTCCGGCTCCAGATCCCCCAAAATTTCGCCTCCGGCTCCGGCTCCGCCGACTCCACTTGAACAGAATTTTCGACTCCGACTCCGACTCCTGGAAAATTGCACGACTCCACGACTCCGACTCCACGACTCCGACTCCGACTCCGCAGCCCTGATATATATATATATATATATATATATATATATATATATATATATATATATATATATAAATATATATCGCGATGACGATAAATCGATATATCTATATATATATATATATATATATATATATATATATATATATATATATATATATATATATATATATATATATATATATATATATATATATATATATATATATATTTATGTGTTTATATTATATATATATATATAAATTATATATATATATATATATATATATATATATATATATATATATATATATATATATATATATATATATATATATATATATATATATATATATATATATATATATATATATATATTTACACTGAATCTGAAATTTATTTATATTTATATTTAAATTAAAATTGAGAATGTTTGCAAGATTTAACAAATTGAAAAATTAAAATAAAAAATAAATTAAAAAATATATATAAATAAATAAGATAAAAAAAAATTACGTTTTGTACTTAGTGAAACGCCAAATCTGAATATTTTTTCGAATGTTATAGAGTATGTTACTATAAAGTTATTAAGGTTAAACTGCATGTTACTATAAAGTTATTAAAGCTTGTAGTGTGGTTAGCATGTACTTTAGCTATAGTTTTTTTTCTTTTAGTTGTAGACTTTGTGTATACTATGTAAGTTATTGACAAGCCCTAGGGTGCTTTGTGGATTTGCATGAACATGTTGTTTGGTGATTGGTTCTATTGGCTTGACTGGGACAGTCTCGATAAGCCCATGTGGCTTCTTACTGTCTTTTTATTCCTAATGTTCTAATGTTTCTATAAATAAATATTACAAAATCAGCAAACTGACTCGAAGCTGTCCGAAAAATTTGAAATCAGTATACCCAGTTTTATATATTATTACAGGACATGGAATGATGTCTAAAAGATGGGTGGCCTTTTGTTGA